>JAWRVF010000497.1:0-260881 GCA_036785485.1 Physcomitrellopsis africana | reverse complement strand
TTATACCATCTTCAATCTTCTCTCGTATGAAATGATGTTGAATATCAATGTGCTTCGTTCTTGAATGGTGCTTTGGATTCTGGGCAAATGCAAGACATCCTTGATTGTCACACATTATTGGAGTTGCTTCTGTTTGCACTAATCCAATGTCTTCTAAGAGTTGCCTTATCTAACAAGCCTCCATTGCACAATGACTTGCTGCCATGTACTCAGCCTCCATGGTTGATCTTGCAATGGTAGGTTGTCTCTTGTAATTCCATGAAATGACTCCCACTCCAATAAAGAACACATATCCCGTTGTGGATCTTCTATCATTTACATCTCCAGCCCAATCCGCATCGCAATAACCTTGCAAAATCAATGTTCTTACCACCAAGGCATAATTTGAAGTCTTTAGTACCTTTTAAGTACCTCAATATCCTCTTTATCGTTGCCCAATGCACAGGTCCAGCCTTAGACATGTGTTGGCTCACAACACTCACCGCATATGCAAGATCCACTCTTGTGGCCACCATTGCATACATAAGTGAACCTACTGGTGCCTTGTATGGAATACTTTGCATCTCACCTTCAACTTGGGCAAACTCCTCATCCGTGAGCTTCATCAACTTCAAATTTGCCTCTAAAGGTGTTCCAATTGGCTTACACTCTTCCATGATGAATCATTTCAACACTTCTTCAATATACTTGCTTTGGCTCATTGTAATGGTCTTGTTCTTACGATCTCTTATGAACTCCACTCCTAAGCAATAGTGAAGTTCTCCCAAATCACTCATTTCAAATTTTTTTTCTAATATGGCCTTCATCCAATTCAACCTTTTTACATTGTTAGCCAAGATGAATAAATCATCAACGTAAAGGATTACAATCAATGAGAACTCTTGAGATTGCATTACATACATGGAATGATCTGCCTCACTCCTTACAAATCCTTCATTCACAAAGAATGTGTCAATCTGTTGGTACCATACCCTTAGTGATTGCTTGAGTCCATACAAGGATTTCTTAAACTTACAAACAAGTTGTTGTTTTCCTTCTTCAACATATCCTTGAGGTTGATCCATATAGATGTCTTCTTCCAACTCTTCAATTAAGAAAGCCGTCTTCACATCCATTTGATGCATCTCCAAGTCCATTGCTGCCCCAATTGCCACAATGGTTTTGATAGTGGTGAATTTAGCCACGGGAGCATATGTCTCATTGAAATCAATACCAACAACTTGTGAGTATCCTTTGGCAATTAATCTTGCCTTATATCTCACAACATTGCCCATTGCATCCTTCTAGGTTCTAAATACCCACTTACAACCAATAGAAGATCGATTTGGTGGAAGTTGAGTTAATTCCTATGTTCTATTGTCCATAAGAGATTTGTATTCTTCTTTCATAGCCTTCTCCCACTTCATAGCATCTGTGGACTTTATTGCATCATATAAAGACAATAGATCAGCAAGGAATGCAACATTGGCATGTTCTTCACTTACTTGAGGAAAAATGTGGTTCTTCCACCATTCACCAAGTGGTCTTCTTTCCCTCATAGGATATCTCCTTTCATTTGAAGAAGATTCACCTTCATGTACTCCAACCACTCTTCCAAGCTTCTTCTTTCTTAAACTTTGTCTTTTCTCACTCAAAGGTTGATACTCCTCATCATCATCATCTTCAACATCTTCATTTCCTTCACTGTTGGTCTTAGGAATCAAAGAGACTTTCTTCTCCATCTTCTTTAGCTTTTCACCTTCATTCATGTCTCCACTATCTTCATTGTCTTCATCTTCTTCTTCTTTCTTTGCTAGATTTAAAGATGTGTCCACAAACACACCATTACTCCCACTTGGACACATCTCCAAGTGCTCATAAGCACTCTTATGCTCAATAAACTCAACATCACGACTTTTGATGATCTTCTTGGTATCTAAACACATTAGCCTATATGCCTTTGTACCTTCACAATATCCAACAAATACTCATTTTATACCTTTTGCGTCAAGCTTGGATCTCATACAATCTGGTACCTTTGCATAAGCAATGCATCCAAATGTCCTCATGTGTGAAACACAAGATTTCTTCCCACTCCAAGCTTCTTGTGGAGTCATTGATGTGAGTGCACTTGTAGGGCACCTATTCCTTGTGTATACTGCATTCACCACAGCTTCCGCCCAAAATCCATATCCAAGATTTTGAGCATGAAGCATACTCCTTGCCATCTCCACAATGGTGCGATTTGCTCTTTCAGCAACTCCATTTTGTTGTGGAGTGTAAGGAGTAGACGTTTGTCTTACAATACCTTGAATCTTCAAGTACTCATCAAAATGTTTTGACAAATACTCACTACCATTGTCTGTGCGTAATACCTTGATCTTGCATTCACATTGCTTTTCCACATGTGCCTTAAACTCCTTAAACCTTGAAAAACACTCACTCTTGGCTTTAAGGATAAAAATCCACACCTTTCTTGAAAAATCATCAATAAATGTGACAAAGTACCTTGCTCCTCCAATTGATGGTGTCTTCAAAGGTCCACAAACATCTGAATGCACAATCTCCAACAACTTGCTTGCTCGTGTTGCTACTCCACTTGGAATTGAGGCCCTTTGTTGCTTGCCTTGAATACAACCTTCACAAGCTAGAGTCGTGGCATTGTTGCATGATTGACCAAGATCTAAGCCAAATACCATAGATTTGAGCTCCTTCATGCTTTTGGCATTCAAATGACCAAGGCGTCGATGCCAAATTCCAAACTTGTCTTCATCTTTTGGAAATTCAGCAAATGCTGCTACATCAACTCCATTCACCTTCTTACAATTGAGAATGTAAAGGTTTCCATGTCTGAAGCCCTTTTAAACATTATGTCCATCTAATGTCTTCACAAAACATCCATTCATATCAAATTGAACCTTACAACCATTTGACACAAGTTTGCTCACCGAAAGAAGATTCTTCTTCATCTTTGGCACATGTAGGACTTCTTTCAATCTGATCCTCTTGGTTTCATTCTTCACAACAATCTCCACCACAATGGAGCCAATTCCAACAGCTTGTACCATGCCATTGTCTCCTAACCAAACATTTGTTACTGGAATTTCTTCATAAGTGTTAAAAGAACACTTGTATGGAGTCATGTGCTTGGTAGCACCTGAATCAATAATCCACTTAGACATGGCAGCCATAGAAGTGCCTTCACTTGCCATGAATGCAAAATCATCTCTTCCAAATTCATCACGTGCATTGTTACCATTCTCTCTATCTCATTTCTTGGCCTTATAGCAATTTCTTGCAAAGTGACCTGATTTTCCGCAAATGAAGCAAGTTTTCACAATACTTTTTCCATTGTCTTGTTGGTTGGAATAGGTACCTTTGCCTTGTCTTGACAAGAGAGTCGACTGTTCACTTTGATGCTCCTTTTCTTTTGTTTTGGTCACTTCATGAGCAAGTCTTGCCGTCACATAGTCCATTATAAGCTCCTTTAACTTGATGGACTCCAATGCTACTATAAGATAGTTATAAGACTCCGGAAGGCTCATGAGCAAGATCATGACAATATCACCATCTTCTAAAGGTTTGTCAACAATAGCTAGTTGATTTGCAAGAGCCTTTACCTTGTTGACGTGAGCCATAAGGTCTTCACCTTCTTCCATCTTGTAAGTGAAGAATTTTCTTCTTGTAAAGAGGATGTTGGACAAGTTCTTGCTCTCATAAATATTGCAAAGAGTCTTCCATGCTTCTGCTGGTCCTTTATAATGGATAATGTGTGAAAAATTGGCTTCATCCATATTTGTGGAAATCATGCCAAAAGCCTTCTTTTCAAGTCTTTTAAAGTCCTTCTTCTCTTTAATACTTGCATCTATGTATGGAGGATCTTCACTTTCATCTACAATGTCCCAAAGGTCCAAAGATGCCAACAAAAGCTCCATTTTCACCTTCCAGTGATAGAAATTGTCACCTCTAAACTCCTCAATCACTCTCAAACCTTCAGCCTCACTAGAAGCCATCTCTAAGAAGTAGTGTATCAAAGAATATTGAGAAAAGAAGTTTCTATATGATCAAAAATCACCAAAAACAAATTTGCACTAGTAGAAACTTAGAATATCCTCTTATGAACAAAAGAGTGATTTCTCACTTAAAGCACTCTCAAGTGATCTTCTAAAGCTTCTAATTAGTATATACACTCTTATGAACCTCTCAATCAAATTCTTCCACCCTTTCAACTCACTATTTAATGAAATGCACAAGGTTGATGAAACAGCTTCAATAACACATAAAGACACTATCAAGGTCTTTTACAATTGTCTTAAACTCACTATCCAAGGAGATAGGAACCCACAAAGCAATGTTAGAGATCTCTAAGCTTACAAATCAGAACCTCGTCTTGCCATAACATAAGCTATGATCATACAAACTCTAACATCAGCAAACACCATAAGGCCTATTCCACACAACAACAAAGACTTCATAAAACTTCTAAAACTCACAAGCAAATGTGAGTGGGCCCATAACCTGTTAAAGAATTAGAAGTTAGAGGCCACAACACTCAGCATTAGCAAGATTGCACACAAAGAGAAGTGTGGAATGAGATAATTCTCACTTCCAACACCTTTTACTTGTAATTAGAATTCACATCCAATATGCATAGACTTCATCTACATTCATCTAAAACTAGCCGCTGTCGTGGTGAGAGTCTTAGCCCTAAGAAACACTGGGTCTTTTTTGCCTCTAGTTTCTCAAGTGCAAGATGAGATTCATAAAGTTCATAAAATTGAAGAATTCATATAAAAACGTACTTTATTAACCCTAACATATTCTGCCTTTAGAAACCCGCCCTCAATTTTGCTCATAAATCCTAGGATATCATATCAATTGAAGCAAAATTTGGACACAAGGTACTTAAGAGAGTAAAGAAGCAAACCCCATAAACCTTTTGATTATAGCTCATGTGGTTAGAGAGAACCATGTTGTCAAAGTAATTCCTCCATGCTGCCTTTGATTCTGGACCCCTTTGCTTCACACCTTCATTGCTCTTCATTAAAGAAGACCTAAGTGCTGAAATTTGGTAGGCTTATAGCTTATCTCATGTTGTAAACACTCTCCAAATATTGCTCTAAGAGCCTTCTCCAAACTTGAGTTATAGGTTCCATCCTTCTTCTTTAATTTTGCCTTCTAACAACTCTGGATCCGACCACAATTTTCCTCATAACTCCTCGAATATAACTCCAATAGCAATCAGTTTTTTACACAACTTAATAGACTCATATATCTACAAATCCCAACAAATTTTACTCAAAATACTACTCTGATCACAAAGATATGCTCCCTCAAACTTCACTGATTTGGAGATAGACCCTTGTCTTTTTGAAAGAGCATAACATTTTTTTTATAAGACTAATGAGTATCAAACTTGCACTCATCTCTTCCTTAACTTACATAGATCATGTCTATCAAATTTCACACTCAAATTCGTCTCCTAAATCTCTTTATACCCAAAAAAACCCACACACATGCACTGCCCATACAAACCCTCAACCTTGCCTTCACTCTATTTCTCTTTTCATTCAAACCGGTTACAATTTCACTCATAACTCTTTGCTTAGAGGTCATATTGACTTGAGATTTTGACACAAAGTAGTTAATTCTATAAGGAACAAAAACCCAACAAATTTCGCCACTAAAGTCTAAGTGGTTTCCAAGAACCAAGGCCCGAAATTTAGTAACCCTCTCTGCCCTAGTCTTAAACACTTGCAACTTTCACGACTCATATCTCCCTTGATACTTAATGAAAAGACATGAGAATTGTCTCTATGAGTTTCTTATCTTGTCTACTACAAACCCACAAAAACTCGCACCTAAAATCCTCTCTAAGCTTCTTCTACACACAAAAACGTATACTGCCTATCAAAAAGAAACCCTATCTCTCCAAAAAAACTCTCCTCCTTCTTCTTCACGACCCCTCCTTGTCATCTCCCTCCTGGTCTTCTTTATCCTCTTGGTCAAAAAGACCTCTTAGCCCATGTCTTTTCCACTTCCTCAACCTTTTTCTTTTTACTAACTTGAAAAAATTTCACTTTTCAAGGTAAATTTCTATTGTATCTTCTTACTACTAATTTTCTATCAACCTTTCTTCTAATCTTAATCTTTTTATTTTAATGCATTCTTTTATGTTTTTCACACTATGTTTTGATTTACAATACGACACCGCCTCTCAAGATTCTAAACCTAGCCGCCTCTCGAGACTCTAAATCCAGCCGCTTGTCAAGACCCTAACTGCCACTTAATCCCTAGTTGCCTTCTGACTATTAGAAACTTACTATTGTTTAAATTCTATATTGTAATATTCCAACAAATTCTTTGTTGAACTTTAATTCATTTACTTACAAGGATATTGTGATGCGGATTGGGCTGGAGATGCAAGTGAAGAAAGATCTACAATGGGATATGTGTTCTTTATTGGAGTGGGAGCCATTTCTTAGTATTGCAAGAAACAAGCTACCATTACAAGGTCAACCATGGAGGCTGAGTATATGGCAGCAAGTCATTGTGCAATGGAGGCTTGTTGGATAAGACAACTTTTAGAAGATATTGGATTAGTGCAAATTGAAGCAACTCCGATAGTGTGTGATAATCAAGGATGTCTTGCATTTGCAAAAAATCCAAAATATCATTTAAGAACCAAGCAGATTAATGTCTAACATCATTTCATATAAGAGAAGATTGATGATGGCATAATAGGTATGAAGTATTGTGCTACAAAAGATATACTTGTTCATGTGCTTACAAAGACATTAGTAAAGGATAGACACCACGAGTTGATAAATGCATTGGGCCTTAAAGCCTTTTGACCAATAGCAAAGTTGGAGTGTTAAAATATGTTAAGATAAATAGATAATAATAGAATAAGTTTCCAAATAATGGATATTACCTGAAATAGGTTGCTAATGGTCAAAAGGTTGACTGTTAGAATGTGGAAGGACTATCCTATGGATGAGTCACAAGGACAATAGCCTTGAGAATAGGTAAGAGCATATAGAATATGCTAAGAGATGTCTTGATGGTAGGTGAGTTATAAAAGGATGTCTTAATAGTAGGTTGGATGAATGTAAGAGAGAAAGAATGGAAGTGGTCTATTAGGACAGCAACCTATAAGTAAAAGAAGTTGGAAGTGAGAGTTATCCCATTCCCATACTTCTCTTTGTGTGCAACCTTGCTGATACTAAGTATTGTGACTTCTAACTTCTAATTCTTTAACAGGTTATGGGCCCACTCACATTTGCTTGTGAGTTTTAGAAGTTTTATGAAGTCTTTGTTGTTGTATGGAATAGGTCTTATGGTGTTTGTTGATGTTAGAGTTTGTATGATCTTAGCTTATGTTATGGCAAGACGAGGTTCTGATTTGTAAGCTTAGAGATCTCTAACATTGCTTTGTGGATTCTTATTTCCTTGGATAGTGAGTTTAAGACCATTGTGAAAGACCTTGATAGTGTCTTTATGTGTTATTGAAGCTATTTCATCAACCTTGTGCATTTCATTAAATAGTGAGTTGAAAGGGTGGAAGAATTTGATTGAGAGGTTCATAAGAGTGCATATACTAATTAGAAGCTTTTGAAGATCACTTGAGAGTGCTTTGAGTGAGAAATCATTCTTTTGTTCACAAGAGGATATTCTAAATTTCTACTAGTGCAAATTTATTTTTGGTGATTTTTGATCACATAGAAACTTCTTTTCTCAATATTCTTTGATACACTACTTTTTAGAGATAGCTTCTAATGAGGGTAAAGGTTTGAAAGTGATTAAATAGTTTAGAGGTGATTTGTAAGCATGAAAGTGGTATGAGAGTGGCAAATCAGATTTGAGACATTTATGTACTTTATTGGACTTGTGAGATGTCTTAGAAGTGAAGTTGAGAGTGTTTTGAGAATAAAAACACTAGTTTATTCACAGAGAGGTCATTTTGAATTTGTAAGGGAGCAACACCTTGTTGCTGATTTTGAGAACTTTAGGACTACTTCTCTTGATCTTTTTTGACACATTTCTTTCTTAGATATGGCTTCAAGTGAAGTTCAAGGCTTAAGAGCAATTGAGAATATAAGAAGAAGGAATTTCTACCATAGAAAGAAAGAAAAGGAACATCAAAGTCAAGACTCAGTATTCTATTCATATCAAAGAAGAGGCAATTATTCAAATCAAGAAGGTAATGTCAAAACTTGCTTCAATTGTGGCAAAGTAGGACATTTTGCTCGAAATTGTTACAAAGGCAAAAATATGCATAAGAAGAATGCAAATAGATTGCAAGATAACTTTGGAGGAAAAAATTTTACATTCATGGCAACAAACAAAACCTCTATGGATGCCATGGCAAGATGGATTGTGGATTTAGGTTGTTCCAAGCATATGTCACCTTATAAGTATTAATTTGACACTTATAAGGCTATTCCAACATCAAATGTGGCCTTGGGAGATAGTAGCACATTTGAAGCCCTTGGAATTGGTCCTATTACGGTGGAGGCGGTTGTGAATGGACAAACCAATAGGATAAGAATCAAAGACGTTCTCCATGTGCCTAAAATGAAGCAAAATCTACTTTCAATGAGTAAACTTGTGATGGGAGGTTTTATGGTTCAATTCAACATGAATGGATGTTTTGTGAAAACATTGAGTGGAAACATGGTTGCTAACGGCTCTAAAGAGGAACACTTGTACTATATCAATTGCAAGAAGGTTAATGGAGTAGAGGTGGCTGCATCAAATGAAGCCAAGTTGAATACATGGCATCGTCGCCTTGGCCATTTGAATATGAAGAGCATGATAGAACTCAAGTCTATGGTAAGAGGTTTGGATCTTGGTAAAATAAGCCAAAATACATTACAACTTGAATGTGAAGGATGCATACAAGGTAAACAACAAGGGGCTTTATTTCCAAGTAGTGTAGCAATACGTGCTACAAAGTTATTGGAGATTGTCCATTCTCATGTATGTGGACCTATGAAGACCACAAGTATTGGAGGAGCAAGGTATTTCCTCACTTTTGTTGATGATTTTTCAAGAAAGGCTTGGATCTATATTCTTAAAGCCAAAAGTGACTACTTGTGGAAGTTCAAGGAGTTTAAAGTACTTGTTGAAAAACAAAGTGAATACAAGATCAAGGTACTGCATATGGACAATGGTGGTGAGTATATGTCTAAGCAATTTGATATTTATTTGAAGAATGAAGGAATTGCTAGACAAACAACTACTGCACAATTTGGTGTTGCTGAAAGGAAAAATAGAAGCATTGTAGACATGGCAAAGAGCATGCTTCATATTCAAAATCTTGGTTATGAATTTTGTGCGGAAGCTGTGGTGAATGCAATATATATGAGGAATAGGTGTCCAACAAGTGCTCTTGCATCAATGACACCTCAAGAAGCATGGAGTGGGAGACAACCTTGTATTTCACATTTGAGAACCTTTGGATGCATTGCATATGCAAAGACACCAAATTGTATGAGGTCTAAGCTTGATGCAAAAGGAACAAAGTGTGTGTTCTTAGGATACTGTGAAGGTACCAAGGCATATAGGCTTATGTGCTTGGATAGCAACAAAATCATCAAAAGTTGTGATGTTGAATTTTTGGAACATAAGAGTGCTTGTGAGCACTTAGAGATGTGTCCAAGTAGGAGTAATGGTGTGTTTGTGGACACATCTTTAAATTCAGCAAGGAAAGAAGAAGCTAAAGACAATCAAGATAGTAGAAATGTATACCAAAGAAAAGAGCTTAAGGAGATGGATAAGATGAAAGCTTCTACAATTGTTGGAACAAGCAATGAAGAAAATAAAGATGGTGGAGCTATGAGTGAATATGAAAAGCCACATAAGATTGAAAAGATGAAAGCTTCAATAGTTGGTAAAAACAAAATAGAAGAAAATGATGATATGAAGGATTATGATGATGATAATGATTGTTAAAGTTCAATAAAGAGTTCATTGGATTATGACAATAGAGTTTAAATCATAGTAAGTTTCTAATAGTCAAAAGGCAACTAGGGATTAAGTGGCAGTTAGTGTCTCGACAGGCGGCTGGATTTAGGGTCTCGCCAAGCAGCTAAGTTTAAAGTCTTGAGAAGAGGCTGGTTTTAGATGAATGTAGATAAAATCTATGCATATTCGATGTGAATTCCACTTATAATTAAAGGGTGTTGGAAGGAAGAGTTATCTCATTCCACACTTCTCTTTGTGTGCAACCTTGCTGATTTGTACTCATACTTACTTGTGTTATGCTTATGGTGTTTCTTCAATAGGTTATGGGCCCACACACACTTTGTTGTGCTATTCAAGTAAGTTCAAGGCATTCTCTTGTTGTTGCTCTTGTGTGGAATAGATCTTATGGTAGTTGCTGATGTTAGAGTTTGTATGATCTTAACTTCATATTTGGCATGAGGAGGTGCTGATATTAACATCATACATATCTTACATCTCTTTGTGGGTTCTCAACTTCTTGGATAGTGAGTTGGAGAGCATATTGAAAGACCTTGATAGTGTCTTTGTTGAGTTGTTGAAGTTAGTTGGACTAACATTCATTTTTCATGAGATTGTGATTTGAGAGAAAGATTGAAGTTGCTTGTGAGGTTGATGAGAGTGCTCATACTGATTAGAAACTTCAAAAGTTGAAGTTAAGAGTGTTTTGAGTGAAAAACCACTCTTTTATTCACAAGAGGGCATTCTGAGATTTTGCTTGTGCAAAGTTGTTTTGGTGTTTATAAACACATAAAGACTCCTTTTCTTGATATTTTTTGATACACTACTCCTTAGACATGGCTTCTAGTGAGGGTGAAGGTTTGAGAGTGATTGAGAAGTTTAGAGGCAACAATTTCTACCATTGGAAGGTCAAAATGGAGCTTTTGTTGGCGTCTTTGGACCTTTGGGACATTGTTGATGAAAGTGAAGACCCTCCAAGCATGGATGCTGATATCAAGGAGCACAAGGACTTCAAAAGACGTGAAAAGAAGGCTTTTGGCATGATTGCCACCAATTTGGATGAAGCCAACTTTTCTCACATCATCTCTTGCAAAGGACCAGCGGAAGCATGGAAGACTCTTTGCAACATTTATGAGAGCAAGAACTTGTCCAACATCCTCTTCACAAGGAGGAAATTCTTCACTTGCAAGATGGAAGAAGGTGAAGACCTCATGGCTCATATCAATAAGGTAAAGGCTCTTGCAAACCAACTAGCAATTGTTGACAAGCCTTTACAAGATGGTGATATTGTCATGACCTTGCTCATGAGCCTTCTCGAGTCCTACAACTACTTTATTGTAGCATTGGAGTCTATAAGGATCAAGGAACTCACCATGGACTATGTGATGGCAAGACTTGTACATGAAGTGACAAAAAAGAAGGAAAAGGAGCATCATAGTGAAGATTCGGCTCTCTTCTCAAGACAAGGAAAAGGTAGCTATTCCTACGAACGTGATAATATAAGAAGCAATGTAAAAACTTCCTTCATTTGTACACTTTGCACGAAAATGCTATAAGGCCAAGAAAGGAGAGAGAGAGAATGCAAACAATGCTCGTGATGAAGTTGGAGGAGATGATTATGCATTCATGGCAAGTGAAGGCACTTCCATGGCTGCCATATCCAAGTGGATTGTTGATTCGGGTGCTACCAAGCACATGATTCCATACAAGTATACATTTGACACTTTTGAAGCAATTCCACCAATAAAGGTTTGGTTAGGAGACAATGGCATGGTGCAAGCTATTGGAATTGGCTCCATTGTGGTGGAGATGTTGAATTTTTAGAGGATAAGAGTGCTTGTGAGCACTTGGAGATGTGTCCAAGTGGGAGTAACGGTGGATTTGTGGACACATCTTCAAATTCAGCAAAGAAAGAAGAAGATGAAGCTATTGAGGATGGTGATGAAGGTGAAGAGCCAAAGAAGGTGGAGAAGAAGGTCCCTAGTATAGTTAAGACCAACAATGAAGGAATGAAGATGTTGAAGATGATGATGATGATGAGGAGTACCAACCTTTGAATGAGAAGAAACAAGGCTTAAGACAAAAGGGAGTTGGAAGAATGCATGGAGGTGAATCTTCTTCAAATGAAAGGAGACATCCTATGAGAGAAAGAAGACCACTTGGTGAATGGTAGAAGAACCACATCTTTCCTCAAGTAAGTGAAGAACATACTAATGTTGCACTCCTTGCTGATCCATTGAATTTATGTGATGCAAGGAAGTCCAAGGATGCTATGAAGTAGGAGAAGGCCATGGAAGAAGAGTACAAATCACTCATGGACAATGGAACATGGGAATTGATTCAACTTCCATCAAATTGGGCTTCAATTGGTTGTAAGTGGGTGTTTAGAACCAAGAGGGATGCAATGGACAATATTGTGAGATATAAAGCAAGATTAGTTGCTAAAGGATACTCACAAGTTGCTGGTGTTGATTTCAATGAGACATATGCTCCCGTGGCCAAATTCACCACTATTAGAACCATTGTGGCAATTGGGGCAGCAATGGACTTGGAGATGCATCAAATGGATGTGAAGACGGCTTTCTTGAATGGAGAATTGGAAGAAGACATCTACATGGATCAACCTCAAGGATTTGTTGAAGAAGGCAAGCAACATCTTGTTTGTAAGTTGAACAAATCATTGTATGGGTTGAAACAATCACCAAGAGCATGGTACCAACGGATTGACACATTCTTTGTGAATGAAGGATTTGTGAGGAGTGAAGCTGATCATTCCATGTATGTGATGCAATCAAAAGAGTTCTTATTGATTGTAATCCTCTATATTGATGATTTGATCATCTCAACCAATATCTTAAAGATGATGGATTGGTTAAAGGCTAAATTAGAAAAGGAATATGAGATGAGTGATTTGGAAGAGCTTCACTATGATTTAGGAGTGGAATTTATAAGAGATTGTGCTAAGAAGACCATTACAATGAGCCAAAAGAAGTACATTGAAGAAGTGTTGAAACGATCCAATATGGAAGATTGCAAACCCATTGGAACACCATTGGAGGCAAATTTGAAGTTGATGAAGCTTACGGATGAGGAGTTTGCTGAAGTTGAAGGTGAAATGCAAGGTGTTCCATACAAGGCAGCAGTAGGTTCCCTCATGTATGCAATGGTTGGCACAAGGATGGATCTTGCATATGCGGTAAGTGTTGTGAGTCAACACATATCAAAGGCTGGACCAATCCATTGGGCAATCATCAAGAGGATCATGAGGTACTTAAAAGGCACATTAGACTTTAAATTGTACCTTGGATGTGATAATATTACTTTGCATGGTTATTGTGATGCGGATTGGGCAGGAGATGCAAATGATAGAAGGTCAACAACGGGATATGTATTCTTTGTTGGAGTGGGAGCAATTTCATGGAATTGTAGGAGACAACCAACAATTGCAAGGTCCACAATGGAGGCGGAGTACATGGCAGCAAGCCATGGAGCAATGGAAGCAATTTGGTTAAGACAAGTTTTGGAGGACATTGGACTTGTGCAATTGGAAGCAACTCCAATGAAGTGTGAGAATTAAGGATGCCTTGCTTTTACAAAGAATCCAAAGCATCATTAAAGAACCAAGCACATTGACATTTAACATCACTTCATACGAGAGAAGATTGAAATGGGAGTGATTGACATGAAGTATTGTCTTAAGGAAGACATGCTTGCTGATTTGTTGACAAAGGCATTAGTGAAGGATAGGCATGTCATGTTGACAAAAGCATTAGGTTTGAAAGCCTTTGATAATTAGCAAAGTGGGAGTATTGAGATAAATAAGTAATAATAAAAGTAGAATATATTACCTTATAGAAGATATTACCTTAGATAAATTATTAATGGTCAAAGGATTAACTCTTGGCATATAGAAAGGACATCCTCTGGATATAAGATGCGGTCAAAGCTCAAGAGTCAAAATCAAGAGGATAAAGGATCTACTAAGGAATATCCAAAGAATAGGTAAGAGTCATTAGTGCATGGCATAGGATACCCTCGAGGTACGCTTTCGTGGCGAAAGTCTACTTCAGATAGATGCAAGGTTCCTCTTTACAATCAAGTTGGATCCAATTTGCACAAACTTTTTTTTAAATATTTCTTTTATAGTCACAAAACCATGCGTATAATAAATCAAAAAACTAGAAGCTTAGAAATTTATCAATCAAAATCCAACCTTTTATTTAAGTTCAAATTTTGGAAGCATAGAGTTTACTTCTTTAGTCATCTTCACAAAAATTCTCAACCGTGAATTCATTACCAATCACCAAATATCATCAAAATATTAGCAAGTAATTATATAAGTAAAACCAAATCAGAAACTTGAAAATTCATAATTTAAGATCCAACTATTCAAATAAGCTCAAAATTTGGAAAAACATATTTCATACCTTTAATCGTTGTCACATAAATTTTGAGCTGTGAATTCATTGTTGATCTTTAGATAACACCAAATCCTTGGCAGATACTTTTAGAAGTCAAATCTCAACCCGAAACTTGAAAATTCATAATTGAAGATCCAGCCGTTTAAATGAGCTCAAAATTTGGGAAAACATAACTCATACCTTTGATCCTTATCACATAAATTTTGAGCTATGAATTCATTGCTGATCGTTAGATATCATCAAATCCTTGGCTGATACTTTTAAAAGTCAAAACCCTAGATATCTGAGAACAAATTTGCCATTACTCCCTAATTAAAGTCTCAATTGATATGAGATTTTAGACATAGACTCTTAATAGTATAAGTAATATGTACACCAAAAATGAGCTTCAAATTCATCTTGAAACTCAAAATCTAGCTTAAAGCAAATCCTTCTATTTATCTAACTTCTTCAAAAACCCAGTTTAGTTTGCTGGGTTTAACTAGCCATAACTCACTCATTCTTAACTCATTTCTATCAATTCTTGGGCGTAAAATGTGTAGCTTGAAGTCTAGTTTCTAACCCAACTTTTTGATTTCTTGCTTGTATCTTAAAACTTCTAATATATCCTGAATAGTGACAGTAGGTTTCATATTAGTAGTCTAAGTTCAAACAAGCATATCTCTATCATCTAAGCTCGGATTCCTGCGTTTCTACCACCTAAACTCATGCCAAGAAGAAGCTCTCTCTAAATACTTCTCTGCCTTTGCCAAAAAAACACCGTCTTCTTCTCCTCCAAGCTCGTCAAAGAAGTCGCAGCCAAGGTCTTCAAAGTCCAAGTTAACAATTAATAGTTTAAAGTTATAAAAACCCCAAATCTAATCCTCTAAGTCAGCACTATTAATGTTAGCCAACTATCGACATCCAAATCTACTATTTGACCTTGGTAAATCCTTAATTCAACCTCAAAGTCAAAACTCCTTATATCTACAAATATAACCCTGAATCTACTAAAATCTAAGATTGGAAAAAAGATAAAAGAAATAAAAGAAAGTTTCAAGGCTAGATCAAAGTTAAAGTTAAGATTAAAGATAAGATAAAAATTTAACCAAAGAAAAAGAAAGAAAGTGAGAAATTTTTTCTAAACTATATAAAAACTTAGATTCGTAAGAAGAAAGAAAGAACTTAATAAAATTTTGAAGAAAAGATTATTAAGTTAGGTTTCTATATATGGATGTATTTACTTCATGACAACGCAAGATGCCAACGGATCTTAAGGGACTATTGAGATAAATAAGTAATATTAAACCCTAAACCTAAACCTAGCCGCCTGTCGAGACCCTAAATCCAGCCGCTTTTTGAGACCGTAACCACCAATTAATCCCTAGTTGCCTTTTGACTATTAGAAACTTACTATGGTTTACAATCTATATTGTAATATTCCAATGAACTCTTTGTTGAACTTTAACACTCCCACTTTTCTAATTTTCAAAAGGCTTTTAACCCTAATGCCTTTATCAACTCGTAGTGTCTATCCTTCACTAATGCCTTTGTAAGCACATCAACAAGCATCTCTTTTGTAGTACAATACTTCATATCTATTATACCATCTTCAATCTTCTCTCGTATGAAATGATGTTGAATATCAATGTACTTCGTTCTTGAATGGTGCTTTGGATTCTTGGCAAATGCAAGACATCCTTGATTGTCACACATTATTGGAGTTGCTTCTGTTTGCACCAATCCAATGTCTTCTAAGAGTTGCCTTATCCAACAAGCCTCCATTGCACAATGACTTGCTGCCATGTACTCAGCCTCCATGGTTGATCTTGCAATAATAGGTTGTCTCTTGCAATTCCATGAAATGACTCCCACTCCAATAAAGAACACATATCTCGTTGTGGATCTTCTATCATTTACATCTCCAGCCCAATCTGCATCGCAATAACCTTGCAAATCAATGTTCTTACCACCAAGGCATAATTTGAAGTCTTTAGTATCTTTTAAATACCTCAATATCCTCTTTACCGTTGCCCAATGCAAAGGTCCAGCCTTAGACATGTGTTGGCTCACAACACTCACCGCATATGCAAGATCCACTCTTGTGGCCACCATTGCATACATAAGTGAGCCAACTGCTGCCTTGTATGGAATACTTTGCATCTCACCTTCAACTTGAGCAAACTCCTCATCCGTGAGCTTCATCAACTTCAAATTTGAGTACAAAATTAATTTCAATTGACACATTCCTCAGTATTAGACCAGTTTCAGCAGCTTCTTCGGCTCACCTTCCGGCTCCATTGTATTAGTGTACGTTTGATGAAGAAACTACCGTAAGCATAAGACAAGTAAGTATGGTACAATCAATAAGAGTTCTTGCGCGAGAAAATTAATGGAATGAGATAAGCTCTCTCTTACGACATCCGATACTTATAGGTGGTGGTTGCTGCCCTAATGGTCAACTTCCACTCTTTGACTTTGACTTACATGTCCTTTAGGATCCATTGGCATCTTGCGTACCTCGAGAATATCCCATGCCATGCACTAATGACTCTTATTATTCTTTGGATATTCCTTAGTAGATCTTTTATCCTCTTGACTTTGACTCCTGATTTTTGATTGCATCTTATATACGTAGGATGCCCTTTCTATATGCCAAGAATCAATCCTTTGATCATTAGCTATTTACCTAAGGTAATATCTTCTACTTTTATTATTACTTATTTATCTCAATATCATCATCTTCAACATCTTCATTTCCTTCATTGTTGGTCTTAACTATACTAGGGACCTTCTTCTCCACCTTCTTTGGCTCTTCACCTTCATCACCATCCTCAATGGCTTCATCTTCTTCTTTCTTTGCTGAATTTGAAGATGTGTCCACAAATCCACCATTACTCCTACTTGGACACATCTCCAAGTGCTCACAAGCACTCTTATGCTCTAAAAACTCAACATCTCGACTTTTGATATCTTCTTGGAATCCAAGCACATTAGCCTATATGCCTTGGTACCTTCACAATATTCAAGAAACACACATCTTGTATCTTTTGCATCAAATTTGGACCTCATACAATCTGGTACCTTTGCATAAGCAATACATCCAAAAGTCCTCATATGTGAAACACAAGGTTTCTTCCCACTCCAAGCTTCTTGTGGAGTCATTGATGTGAGTGCACTTGTAGGACATCTATTTCTTGTATACACTGCATTTACCACGGCTTCCGCCCAATATTCATGTCCAAGGTTTTGAGCATGAAGCATACTCCTTGCCATCTCCACAATGGTTCGATTTGCTCTTTCAGCAACTCCATTTTGTTGTGGAGTGTAAGGAGTGGAGGTTTGTCTTGCAATACCTTGAATCTTCAAATACTCATCAAAATGCTTTGACATGTATTCACCTCCATTGTCCGTGCGCAACACCTTGATCTTGCACTCACATTGTTTCTCCACAAGTGCTTTAAACTCCTTAAACCTTGACAAACACTCACTCTTGGTTTTAAGGATGAAGATCCACACCTTCCTTGAATAATCATCAATGAATGTGACAAAGTACCTTGCTCTTCCTATTGATGGCGTCCTCATAGGTCCACAAACATCCGAATGCACAATCTCCAACAACTTAGTTGCACGTGTTGCAACTCCACTTGGAAATGAAGCCCTTTGTTGCTTGCCTTGAATACAACCTTCACAAGCAAGTGTGATAGCATTGTTGTAGCATTGACCAAGATCTAAACCACTTACCATGGATTGGAGCTCCTTCATGCTTTTGGCATTCAAATGACCAAGGCGTCGATGCCAAATGCCAAACTTATCTTGATCTTGTGGAAAATCAGCAAATGCCGCCACTTCAACTCCATTGACCTTTTTACAATTGATGAAGTAGAGGTTGCCATCTCTAAAGCCTTTTAAAACATCATCACCCTCCATTGTCTTCACAAAGCATCCATTCATATCAAATTGCACCTTACAACCACTTGAAACAAGTTTGCTCACCGAAAGAAGGTTCTTCTTCATCTTTGGCACATGTAGGACCTCTTTCAATCTGATCCTCTTGGTTTGGTTCTTCACAACAATCTCCACCACAATGGAGCCAATTCCAATAGCTTGTACCATGCCATTGTCTCCTAACCAAACCTTTGTTGCTGAAATTGCTTCATAAGTGTCAAATGAACACTTGTATGGAGTCATGTGCTTGGTAGCACCCGAATCAACAATCCACTTGGACATGGCAGCCATAGAAGTGCCTTTACTTGCTATGAATGCATAATCATCTCCTCCAACTTCATCACGAGCATTGTTTGCATTCTCTCTCTCTCCTTTCTTGGCCTTGTAGCAATTTCGTGCAAAGTGTCCTGGTTTTCCACAAATGAAGCAAGTTTTTACATTGCTTCTTATATTATCACGTTGGTAGGAATAGCTACCTTTTCCTTGTCTTGAGAAGAGAGCCGAATCTTCACTATGATGCTCCTTTTCCTTCCTTTTGGTCACTTCATGTGCAAGTCTTGCCGTCACATAGTCCATGGTGAGTTCCTTGATCCTTATGGACTCCAATGCTACAATAAGGTAGTTATAGGACTCGGGAAGGCTCATGAGCAAGGTCATGACAAAATCACCATCTTCTAAAGGCTTGTCAACAATTGCTAGTTGGTTTGCAAGATGGAAGAAGGTGAAGAATTTCAATTGCAAGTGAAGAATTTTCTGCTTGTGAAGATGATGGTGGACAAGTTCTTGCTCTCATAAATGTTGCAAAGAGTCTTGTATGCTTCCGCTGGTCCTTTGCAAGAGATGATGTGAGAAAAATTGGTTTCATCCAAATTATTGGCAATCATACCAAAAGCCTTCTTTTCACGTCTTTTGAAGTCCTTGTGCTCCTTGATATCAGCATCCATGCTTGGAGGGTCTTCACTTTCATCAACAATGTCCCAAAGGTCCAAAGACGCCAACAAAAGCTCCATTTTGACCTTCCAATGGTAGAAATTGTTGCCTCTAAACTTCTCAATCACTCTCAAACCTTCACCTTCACTAGAAGCCATGTCTAAGGAGTAGTGTATCAAAAAATATCAAGAAAAGGAGTCTTTATGTGTTTATAAACACCAAAACAATTTTGCACAAGCAAAATCTCAGAATGCCCTCTTGTGAACAAAAGAGTGGTTTTTCAATCAAAACACTCTCAACTTCAACTTTTGAAGTTTCTAATCAGTATGAGCACTCTCATCAACCTCACAAGCAACTTCAATCTTTCTCTCAAATCACAATCTCATGAAAAATGAATGTTAGTTCAACTAACTTCAACAACTCAACAAAGATACTATTAAGGTCTTTCAATATGCTCTCCAACTCACTATTGAAGGAGTAGAGAACCCACAAAGAGATGTTAGATATGTATGATGTTAATATCAGCACCTCTTCATGCCAAATAAGAAGTTAAGATCATACAAACTCTAACATCAGCAACTACCATAAGATCTATTCCACACAAGAGTAACAACAAGAGAATGCCTTGAACTTATTGAAAAAACATTATAAACATAACACAAACAAGTATGAATACAAATCAGCAAGGTTGCACACAAAGAGAAGTGTGGAATGAGATAACTCTCTCTTCTAAACACCCGATACTTATAGGTGGTGGTTGCTGCACTATTGGTCAACTTCCACTCTTTGACTTTGACTTACATGTCTCTTAGGATCCGGTTGCATCTTACGTTGTCACGTTGTAAATTAAAACATAGTGTGAAAGATATAAAGGAATGTTTTAAAATAAAAAGATTAAGATTAGAAGAAGAGAGGATGAAAAAGAGAAAGGATTGTGGTTATAACCACATTATCTTGAAGGTTATAATATTTATCACAAGCTCAGGGATGATAGGTAGGCCAAACTACTAATTTCCTGCTGAAATTCCCACTAGCAGTACCAAGTCATGAAGCCAAGGAATTCTACAGTGAAGTCAAGTGGATTCGAACCCACGTCAACTCCAAAGTAGCTAAGAACTTAACCACACAAGCTTCTTTGACTTGGCAATGAAGGATGTAGTTCTTTCTCTTTTATCTCTAATCTAATCTTAATTGTTTTTTCTACTTATTAGATTTTTTTTCTATTTTATCTTAGATCTACTTTACCTTTATTCTCTTCTATTTTAGATCTAAACTTAAATGTTGTGGGCTGAAATTAGAAGAGAAGTGGATAGAAAAAAATAGTAATAAGAAGGTAGAATAGAAATTTACCTCAAAAAGTGAGATTCCTTCAAATTAATCCAAAAGAAAGGATTGAAGAGGTGGAAAGACATGGCTGAGGTGTCTCTTTGACCAAGGGAAGAAGGAAGACCAAGCCGAGAGGACAAGAAGGGGGTCGGGAAGAAGAAGAAGGAAGGTTATTTTTGGAGAGATAGGGTTTCTTTTTGATAGGCAGTATACGTTTTTGTGTGTAGAAGAAGCTTAGAGAGGATTTTAAGTGAATTTTTTTGTGGGTTTGTAGTAGACAAGATAAGGAACATATAGAAACAATTTTCATGTCTTTTGGTTAAGTATCAAGGGAGATATGAGTCGTCAAAGTTGCAGGTGTTTAAGACTAGGGCAGTGAGGTTTACTAAATTTCGGGCCTCGGCTCTTGAGAACCATTTGGACTTTAGAGGCAAAATTTGTTGGGGTTGTGTTCCTTATAGAGTTTACTACTTTGAATCAAAATCTTAAGTCAATATGATCTTTGAGCAAAGAGTTATGAGTGAAATTGTAACCGGATGTAGGTGAAAAGAGAAATAGAGTGAAAGCAGAATTGGAGTTTGTATGGGCAGAGTGTATGTGTGGGTTTTTTTTTGGGTATGAATGGAGTTAGGAGACGAATTTGAGTGTGAAATTTGATAGACGTGATCTAAGCAAGTTAAGAAAGAGATGAGAGTAAGTTTGATACTCATTTATCTTATGAAAAAAATGTTATGCTCTTTGAAAGTGATAGGGGTCTATCTCTAAGTCAGTGAAGTTTGGGGGAGCATATCTTTGTGATCAAAGTAGCATTTTGAGTAAACTTTATTGGGGTTTGTAGATATATGAGTCTATTAAGTTGTGTAAAAAACTGATTGCTATTGGAGTTATGGTTAAAGAGTTATGAGGAAATTTGTAGTCGGATCCAGAGTTGGTAGCAGACAGAATTAAAGGAGAAGGGTAGAGTCTATAACTCTATTTCCAAGAGGAGTTTTGGAGCAAAAATTGGAGGATGTTTACAACATAAAGCAAGCAACAAGCCTACCAAATTTCAATACTTGGGGTTTTGATAATGAGGAGCAATGAAGGTGTGAAGCAAAGGGGGTCCAGAATCAAAGGCAGCATGGAGGGGTTTCTTTGACAACATGGTTCTCTCTAACCACATGAGCTATAATCAAAAGGATTATGGGGTTTGCTTCTTTACTTCCTTAAGTACTTTGTGTTCAAATTTTGCTTCAATTGATATGATATCCTAGGATTTATGAGCAAATTTGAAGGCAGGTTTTTAAAGGCAGAATATGGCAAGGTTAATAAAGTATGTTTTTATGTAAATTCTTCAGTTTTATGAACTTTATGAATCTCATCTTGCACTTAAGAAACAAGAGGCACAAAAGACCCAGTGTTTCTTAGGGCTAAGATTCTCACCACGACAGCGTTGTATTAGACCTATTGATGAAGAATATAGAGAAGGATTTTTTTTATATATTTGTTTCTAATACAATATATTATTAAGTGAGTGAATTATTAGAATGGCATAGTGATTCATATTTGGAAGGGTATATCTAATCGAGTCACAGTTATATATTATATTCTTTATATAAATAGCTATCTATTTTTGTACTATAGAAATTTAGTAGTTGAATATTTTTGAAAATAAGGAAGTAATCAAATCGAACTAATTATTTTCTTGTTATTACAATTAATAACCATGTTGTATATATAATAAAGATGAGGTAGCATCTATTTTTTTATTAAAGATTAATGATCAAATTATAAGTGGAAGAAGGTTAGACAACTTAATATATATTGTAATCCTTGCTAGCATCTCTTCAAAATTTGTTACTCAATGGGAACTATACCATGGTCTCTCTTCTATTTTGTACTAGCAAGTATCATGAATCACCAACTTTGTATATGCTATATATATCTAAGATCAGCCTCCATCTCATTTCATATCCCTTTCTAAGCCTCTGTCTTGGTTATTGATTCTTCCTACTCATTCTCTAGAATTTCTCCTATTGTAGATAGTTAATAGTTAAGTGTAGACTTCTACTTATATCAAAGGCCCCACTTGATAGTACTCCTATTTGATATGGCCTAATTACACTTAGTGATATCTTTCTACTATCACTTGTAATCCCTCTATAATAACCTCGAGACTACCTTAGACCACCCCAATACTGCAATCAAAATATCATCTTTATTTGCTAATATCCATCATTAATCACAATATATTAATTCTTCTTGTAAATCCTGCCACTCCATTGGTCTACAAAGGTGTAGCAGCTCACGTGATAAAGCCCAAATACCAGCTCTATCACCTTAGAACTCCCCCTTATTTTCTACTAGGAGTCTCAAGAGTGAGGATGGAGACTAATTCCTTTCATAGTATATTTTGTAGGATAAGATGAATTAAATTCATGTCTTAAATTGATTTCATTTTTTATTCATTACATGATAAAAATTATAATTTTTCAATGATTCAAAAATTAATATTTTTATAATTTATTTTCTATATAATATATATTTTCCATATTTTATTTTTATTTCATATTCAACAATACTTCTTTTATTTGATAACTTTATAAAAAAAACATAAATATATTTAATTAGAATTTTATATTTTATATTTTTATATTTTTATATTCAAAAATTTATAAATATTAGTAAAAGTAGGTATTGGAAAAAGACATTCTTATACAAGAAAAAGAAAAGCTCTGCAACGAATTATATAAAATACTAGCACAACAACCAAGCCTTGAAATAGAAGAACAAATTAATAAATATGGAAAGAAATTGAAAGATAAAACAAAAAATTTAATTTACATTACATCTGAGTTGGCAAATCATCAGATATTTTTTTTACTTATATAATCATTCTTAATATATTCAATATATGATCTTTATAAAGTTTCAACCATTAATTTTTATTTGAAATTCTTTTTATTTGTCATAAATGTTTTGATGTAAGCAATATATAATTTGTTATTTCCACCTTCTTTTTAAGATCAATCTTTAAAAATATGAATGTTTCCAAAAAATATTTTTTCGTGAATTTCAAATTAAAGATATTAAAAAATTAAAGTAAATTTAAATTTAATCTTTAATATTTTGAAAAAAATTATGGCTTAAAAATTATGATTATAACTAATTTAAGTACATAATTTATAATAAATAATAATATAAATATAATATTTTATATAAATAATAATATAAAGATATAATTTTAATTGAATATTTATGTTAAATATATTTAAAGCAATTACGTTGGTTTATATAGTTCTATGATGATTGATACTTTTTTGGATCCACAATTTAGATTTTATCATTTATCAAGTAGATTAGTAATTTAAAAATTAATTTATTTTTATCTCAATTGTATTTTGATATATTTTTGAATAAATACTTAAACTTATTAAGATAAGATAAGGCAATTGAAACCAAATGATTTTTTTAAGTATCATTGATATATGAAATGATGAAAAAAATAAAAATAAAAATAATGGTATAAAAAAATGAAACTAAATGAAGAGATTTTAAAATGGATATAGAAGGTTAATATAAAATAAATATTAAAAAAAATTCTACAAATATTTTTACTAATTTATCAACTTTCTATATTTTTTTAAGTATGTTTTAAGTATTTATTATTTTAAGTATCTACTAATATGTGAAACAATTATAAAAAAGAAATTTGAATAGAAAATACAAAATGAAAAGATAAATTAATGAACATAATTCTAAAAGTAAATTTAATAATATTCTCAAGAAAGAAAATCAAAAACTTATAAAAAAAATTTAAAATATTAATCAATCTTTTGAAGTATTATATCCCATATTTGATATATTATACTATTAAAGATATTTTTAGATTTTTTATCAAATTATTAATTAAATTTATTATTTTTGATTTCACTACTTTAGATTTTAGATAAAAATTCTCTTCTAAATTTATTTTTAAAAATTATTAAAATTTCCTAAATTTTCTATTAATAATATTTTTTCCAAATATCCTACCAAGATAAGGCAATAAAAAGTTGATGTTTTAAGTATTCATTTATATATGAAATAATTGTTAAAAAATATTTGAAAAATAAATAAAAAAGAAAGAAATTAAATGTGCATTGCTTTCAAATTATAAAAGATAAACATCAAATTTGTTTAGCACTTTTCAAATCTTTCTTATCATTCATGTCCACAACTTCATACTTCTAAAAAATATACATTTTTCTTAATTTTTGAAGATGTTCTTTATATTTAATATTTAATTTATGTTTTTTATATTCATTACAATTTTTATTCTCTTGGATGTGAAATGGCTCTTGTCGTTGCTATACTCACAGCCTTAGATTCTAAATCTAATAAAAACCGAAATCTAAAATTTGTTGTTTGAATTAAATAAAATTTAATCATAGTAGTGATGATTGAAGGGAGTTGATTAAACTAGTTAGAACTTTAAAAAAAATTATTATAATTTTTTATGAAAATAATTTATTTTATATTTATTAAAAAAAATTCAAGATATAAAGCCAAATTTTAATAAATGATTTATAAAGCCAAATTTATATATAAATCATTAATCAAATAGTGTTGATGTTTGCTATAAAATCATTTTTAGAATTTAGAATGAAACTTCATATGTTATAAAATAAATGTTTAAATTTTAAATCAATCTTGTATTTTTTAATGACTATTATAGAACAATAAAATTAATTAAAAAAAATAAAAATTATTGATTATTTTAAAGAATTCTATAATATTCTAAAATTAAATTTAAAGTCTAAATTATTCTTTTTATAAAATAATAATATATGATTTATTTAATATAACAGGATCAAATAAATGCTTATAAAATTAATATCAATACTTATGTAGAAGAATTAATTTTGTGAAGGAAAAGTATTTTTCTAAGAAACGAATCAATATGAATCATTAGGCAATAGATTCAAAATATCTATCAAATTTTGATCTTTAAAAGCTAAAACATATAATTTGTAAGAATTCAAATATACTAAATTATAAAATATATGATATCTTTTATAAAAGAAGTGATATAAGAGACACATCATTTTTAAAGAATGATAGAAGCTTCTACATAGAATGCTAAAATAAAGAATATATCTTGGAAAATTATATATATGAGTGTTGTCATAGCTATTTACTCAACCAAGTAATACCATTATAGATTTAGGATTTAGGATTGAAAGTTTTGTGAGATAAATAAATACACTCAAATTGAGTGGTTTAAAATTCATACATAGGATTTAGGATTAAATCATAAACTTAATTAGATCATTGTATATGTAATTAAATCAATGGAGGGTTTTTTTCTAATTTAATATAATAATAGGATTTTACTTAATTTTTGCACTCTAATCTTTATTTAATTTTAATTTTTGATCTCAATATCTTAAATGAATTGTTTAGAAATTAAGATTACAAGGGCATTCTTTCAATTTTTGACTTTTTTTTTTTGAGATTTTGGGAGAGACTTATAGATGTTGTATGAATAAGTTACAAACACTATGGAATAAGATTTTGGGTTAAGATTACTAGAGCATCCTAGAGGATTTTAACTTTTTTTTTTTCAAATTTTGAAATGACCTCCTCTCCTATTTTCAAGGTCTACAATCTCAATGGTGGAGTTGGAAACCTATACAAAATTTTCATTTGGAAGATATAGAAGGATTGATGCAAATGGTTATCTATACAAGGTCAATATGACTTGTATATTTTATAAAACATGAGTTTAAGATTATAAAGACATTCTAGAAGATTTTGACTTTTTTTTTTCCAATTTTGAAGTGACCTACCTGCCTATTTTTAAAATCTTAGGATTTAGGATTAGGTTCTATTTTCATGTACGATACATCCCCATTCAGGGCATTTTCCATGAAGTTCTTTTCATAATTCTGAGTCTAAACCTAACTTGTCCAATTGTATCTACTTCTATATTAAGGCCACATCATTTTTACTATCTTTGATATCAAGTAATATATGAATTATACTTTGTTACTTGATTCCAAGTTATTTTTTACTATCATGCATGGTCTAACTTTGTTTCATAGCTATGATGGTTATTTACACAACCATTTGCATCAAAATATGCAAGTTCCAGATTCAAGATTGACATTTATTTGCATTGGATGAGTCAGCATGAATCAATAAAACTACTTTGGTAAAGTAGCAATGTATGAGTGAATTATAGTTTTCTTGTATAACTTATTGTATACACACTTGTATTATCATATAATAAGTTCAACAGCAAGTAATGAATAATTTGTGATGACTAGAAAGATCTATAGAAGAGAATATTGACATTTAAATAAGTCCAATATAATTCTCTAGATTAAATTGACTCCGTAGCTTCCCTTTTTGCTGTGTCTTCTTGTATTCACATCTAAGCTTCTTAGAAGATATTCCATGAGGGTGTAGGCCTCACTTGCACCACTGCCAAACCAAATACACTATTAGTTTGTTAGTGAGGCATATGCAAGGTGTCTTCAGCCTACAACCGACTTGCTATCATCATCACATTGAAAACTCAAAAAAGCTATAGTAAAAATGTCATCATCATCATGAAGAGAAATCACAGCTTTTAGTAAATCATATAACCACTAAATCCATACATCAATAATCCATGAGATTTTTTGTATTTCGTAACTCTAAGCATCCACACACCTCCCAAACATAGATTTGTATAACCTGATCAACTGAGCTAGAGGCCATTTTTGGAGTGTTCACAATCTCAGCTATAACCACCACCATCTATTGTTCATACGAGTGCCTCCTTTGCTAGCAGTTACAAGGGCCACTTGAAAGTCATGATACTTCAAGTATTCACACTTTGGTGCCTCAGTCCATGTATGGACCTGCCCTTCAATCATGCAATTTTGGTAGACCAGTACAATTTCCACTGTTCATATGCTCCCATGTCTACTTCTGCTTTGGTGCCTTGATGGCATCTGCATTTAGTAGCCTATATTTGACTTAGACTAGTGTGCTCAATTAACTGTGCACAATGGCTGCAGTGCATGCAGCGTTTTGGATGTTACAGGACCATTACTATGACACTTCTAATTTGTGGTCACATTATGTGAATTAATTTAGCAAATCACATATTGAATATCAATTTACTCAGATTGGCTGTCACAAACCTGGTGTTTATAAATTCATACAGTATGGTATGTAATAATCTTAATTGGGCAGTTTATCAAGAGTTATAAGCTGATTTTGTAATTAACTGCCGGCACTATGAGGTTGCCATTTTGGAATATAGCATTTCAACATGTTGTATGCTTCACCTTCTAACATTGTAGGATAGGTGGAGGGATTAAAAAATGAATACTATAAATATAAGTGGCACTTTATATACTTATAGTAAAATCATCATTATCATCTTTATGCTTTTCAATAAAAAGAGAAAAATTAAACCCTAAACTGATAGCTATTCATGTAGCCAAGCTGTGATGCAATATTTTTTTCGGGGAGTTGGTTTAGGATTACAAAAATATCCCATAAGATTTTAACTTTTTTTTTCTAATTTTGAAGTGATCTACTCCCTTATTTTCAAGGTTTGTGATCTCAGTAGTGGAATTGGAATCCTATATAAGTTTTTCATGTGGACAATATGGAAGGATTGACTTTTATCTATACTAGGTCAATATGACTTGTAGATTTTACAAAATATTTTTTTAGGCAAGGGATTTGTAGATGTGGTATATATAAACTACAAATATTATGGGATAAGTGTTAAAAAAATTCAAAGTTTAGGGGTTAGATTATTGTAGAATATTTTGATTTTGTTTCAAAATTAGAAGATCATCCTTTCAGTTTTTGATTTTTTTTTTTGCAATTTATTACGGACCTACTCTCCAATTTTTACTGATCGCGATTGTAATAGTGCAATCAAAAATTGATACAAGTTCCCAAATTTTGAGATATAGAAGGGTTGACTTTTACATCTAGGTTTTGAAAAAGTAATTGAAACCCTTTGATATCTACTTATGTAGGTAATACCCTCCTATTAACTTGACACCTGTATGATACTCGCCTAAGGTTTAGAGTTTAGGATTATAAAGGCATCCTATAGGATTTAGGGTTTAGGATTATAAAGGCGTCCTATAGGATTTAGGGTTTAGGATTATAAAGGCATCTTTTAGGTTTTCAATCTCTTTTTTTCAACTTGAAATTTTTTTCTACTCCTCTATTTTCAAGGACACAAATCATTCTAATGGAGTTAAAATCCTATACAATATGATAAATTTGAAGATATTTACAATCATGATTATAAGAGCATCCTTTCAATTTTTGACTTTTTTTTGTAATTTTGAGAGGATCTATCCTCTTATTTTCAATATCTATGATCAGTGTGGTGGAGTCAAAAACTAATACAAGTTTCTAGATTTCAAGATATAAAAGGGTTGACTTTTATCTATACTAGGTCAATTTGACTTGTATATTTTAGAAATATTTTTTTGGACGGATTTATTGTCACGGACATACACATAGTTACCTATATAATTAAGTAGAACTAGATAAAAGTAGATAAAAGTAGATTAATTCTATAATATCTTCTAGAAAAACTTCCTGGAAGCTTCATAGACGCTGCTTTGATCGTATAGGTGTCCATAATTGATTTCTTGGTTAGAAACTTGGTCAACAAGTTAACCATGTGCCACACATGTTAATAGCTTGTTCTTCAAGCTAACTACGTGGCGCACATGTAAAAAACTTGCTTTGCAAGCTAAGGCAAGTGGCCTTCAAAGTCAACACATATTGGAGATCCTATAGAACATCGCCACGTAGCTTCTAATTAGATAGTATATATAGAGACAAGAGTGAAGCCTTCTTCACTCTTATCAATTCCTTTCTTGCTTCTAATCTAGTTTCAAGAGTCTCTAGTTGTCTTGTCTTTTGGCAATAGCCATTCTAGTTTCTATTGAATACATATTTTCTTATTTCTATTTTATAAGAGAAGTCTCACTTGTCCATTTGATTTCATCGAGTTCTTATCCTTGACATTTATATATGTTGTATATATAAGTTATAAACACTATGGAATAAGTGTTTAATGAGTTTAAGATTTAGAGTTTAGATTTTAGAACTTAAAATTATTTGGAGTTTAAGGTTACAAGAGCATTTTTTCAATTTTTGATTTTTTTTTCCACAATTCTAAAAGAACATATTTCTCAATTTTCATTGATTATGATTGTAGTGGTGGAGTCAGAAACTGACATAAATTCCTAGATTTTGAGATATAGAAGGGTTGACTTTTGTATCTGGGGTTGAAAAAAAGTAGCCGATAAAATTGAACTATTTAATTTTTAATTTTTAATCAAACGTACCTTTCTATTTTCAATAATGTTAATTTCAATGGTACATTCGGAATTATAAGCAAATATACAGATTTAGAGATATTTGCTATTGAAATTAAAAAAATGATCTCTTTATATTACTATAGTAGGGTACTTAGTTTGTAGGTGAATCTCATTCACATGATGCAAGTCAAACATCATGGTGAGTGATTGACTTTTTCCATGGTATTTATATCTCTGCAATGTCCACCTGCACTTTTGTTAATTCTATGAAATCTTTTGATACCCATCTATGTACATGATATCCTCCTATTAAACTAACACTTCTATGATACCCACCTACATGATTGATATTCATTTTTATAATTAATATCTTGTGATATTTGTAATTTGAATTGATATTCATTTTTTGCATTGATATCCGTGTAATATCCACTTATGTAGCTAATATCCTTGTAATACTCACCTCTGAGTTGATACCTCTGTAATATCTACTTCTGTAGATGATATTTCCATAATATCTACCTTTGGATAATTAAAAGTTCAGGATTTCAGATTACAAAGATATCTTAGAGGATTTTTTTTTTTGATTTTTTTTTTTTCAATTTTGAAGTGACTTATTTCCTTGGTTTAGAGTTACAAGGGCATCTTATAGGTTTCAACCCCTTTTTTTTGGCCCGAGATTTTTTCTACCCGTCTATTTTTGAGGGTACTGATCATCGTGGTTAAAGTAGAATCGTACATGGTTTTAGGATTTAGGTCTGTAAGAATATCCTAGAGAATTTTGATTTTTTTTTTCAATTTTGAAGTGATGTAACCCCCTCATTTTTAAGGTCTATGATCTCAATAATGGTTGTTGAAAAGCTATATAAGTTTTTTATTTGAAAAATATAGAAGGATTGATTTTTATCCATACTAGATGAATTTCACTTGTATATTTTACAAAACGTTTTTTTTTGGAAGGCAGGCTTCTAGATATATCATAACTTACAAACATTATGGGATAAGTGTTAAAAAAATCAAAGTTTAGGGTTTAGAGTTTACCAGATGCTACGGACAACTAAAGAAGAAATGGAAGAGAATCCAACACTGTGCCTACAACCTGTTGTGGCCTAAAAACTTCTCAAAGAATAGAGCTCTTGCAGGTCCTATGTTTAAGCCAAGTGCGACTTGTTGCATAATCTCACGAATGAGTTCGTCCTGTCGCTTGAACCGCATGCATGATCCAATCCACGAAACTGGTAGCTCTGAGTGGAAGTGTGGCCAGGTTTGCTTTAAAGGACACTCAACATCTTCCCAGAAACCTCCTTTCACATGCCACGCGGTCATTGCACTCAACACATGGGATGGCCGGAAGCCATCAAAAATTCCACGCAGTTCATGAACACCCTCGGCCGCTGATTGTTGCATGGCTATTATCCTAGCCGCTAGAATTGGGTCCATGAGTGTCAACGCAGCAATGGCCTTATCGACATTGGCAAATGCATTCGGCTCATGGAGCTTTTCTAGTGCTAGAGATTCTGATAAAGCATGCAAAACACTCACGTCTAGGAAATCTGTATTGAGTCGGTCCTCAAGAACCTTCAATGCACTGCCTCTGCTCTCGGCCCTGTGTCGATAATGCTCATAAAGTTGAGCTCGAATCCCATGGCTCTCTGGCCTGTATTCGCCAAGAACCAGGATATTGCGCAGAACAGTAGTTTGCAAAAACTCAGCAGTGTCCAGTAAGCCATGTGCACCCCGTGTCAATTGCTCAAGGCTGAGCTCGACAGAGGGGAACTCGATCAACACTTTCTCGAAAGATTCAACCGAGACAAAGTTTTGATTACCGAATAGATTTCGATGCATTAAATCCAGAGATTTTGCATCCTTGGAAAGGGCACTCCAACGTTGATGTAGTAGGGCTAGGTCATTTCCTGCAGTAATTGATCCATTCGTGCTTACTTCAAATCGGCAACCAATGTTGCTTCTCAGAGAAATCTGCCTTGAGATGCAATGCGTTGCGTTGAGGATAGCCACATATGTGTTCACCAATGCAGAATATAATGTTGGAGTCGTGTAGATTCCTAAGGCTGCTTGACCTAGCCTGATTTCCAACCTGGGCCAGCATCGTTGCATGCCCAAACAATGCACCAGAGAATCACAAGCACTGCTGTTCTCATCTGTTGTTGTATGCACACCTACGGGTAGGACCGCATGGCATGCTTCCACCAACTTATCAAATTCATGATAGATGGAAAAGATAGGTGTTTGAAGGTAGTTCGAATCCACTAATAAGGGGGGTAGCACCAGTACAGGTGCTGCCATATATTGTATAGTTGCTGAAGCACTCCAAGTGTCTTGTGCATGTGGATACTGTTGATTGGCCAACCTATCAAACCAGACACCCCACTCCTGCTCTCGACTCCTAGCCCAATGGGCATGTACGAATTCCAATGCCTTGTCCACCTCCTCTCGGAGCACAACAGGCATGTTATCAGTACAGTTGTCTGATGCATCACGTGTTCGAGCATATGACAAGGAGAAATAATAAGGGGTAGCCTTGCTCGACTCCATCTGACTGACGTTACCCATGATTGCATCGTAAGTGGTAGCAAATGCGCCATTTGTGCTCATGCCAATAAAGCCTAACTTGGTGAGCGAGTCCCGTATTTTGCCTACTGCTCCCTTACCAAGCAACTGTAACTCTTTCAATTTCAGTCTAGGTTGCCGTAGGTAGGCCTCCAACGCGTCAGATCCTTTTGAGAACTCTCGTGGCGTGCTCCATTTCACGGTGTCGGGCATGACGTTGACAGTGGTGCACTCACGAGCAACCATTGTCTCCAGTTGCTTGGGCAATGTCGCCCTGTCTTCGTACGTAGACAAGGCCATCGACTTAAGGCAAAGAGCCAAGTTTCTTCCTGCAGAGGAGCACATCTGGCAAATTAACTTATTACAAGCTACGAACAGAACAACGGATTTCGACATGCAAGAGACTTAACGATGCCTCTGTGATAAATACCCCAGTGATCCTCACAAAACTTAACAGAACAAACTGAAAAGACCGCAAAGCCACATCTCTGCAAGCATCACCAGGGTTGGCATACATACAATACTGGTCAGAAGAACAAGAGCAAGGATAGTAAAGGGTACATCTTACCTGGGTTGCAGCACAGAGTACGCTCAACCCTAACTGGTGAATCACATACCGCACTGCGGTGCTCTATTTATACCTTGTAACGGAATGAAGTGCAGCGAAGTTACACATGTTTGCAGCCATACACGATCAAAGTTAGAAAGGAGAAACAACAGTCATGCTAACCGAAATGTAGACACAAGAATCACGCTGATGAGAAATGAGCGCCGACGACAATGGATGATTGGACAGAGCGATTCCGTGTGGGCCGATTCCGGTGAATCCATGTGGGCAGATTCCGGTGAATCCATGTGGGCAGATTCCGGTGAATCCATGTGGGCAGATTCCGGTGAATCCATTTATAAGATAAAGAGATTGTGACTGGAAACGTCTGTGCTGGGATGATTTCTCAAAATGCGGCACCGGGCATTATCCAAATGGAAGCTAGCCGTAGGGTTGGTGGCTGTCTTTCTCTGTAAACATGCTTTTCATGTCTCTGTCCTATTAAATGTCATTTCTAAAAGTACAGAGCACGTATATTATAAAAACAGGGAAGTAGACACCGTGTTACATGTTGATGAGCAAAGAGTACATTAATAATGTGATCTACTAACACGCGGATCTTGCCTGCACCATCTTTGCAGGTGTACTGGGTCCTTGGTAGCATCCGAGACTGTTTCTGCACTGGAGGGAATGGAAGAGCAGAACAGAGCAGACCATGGCCGCGCAGAACCGACCGCTAGTTAAAGATCAACCGAGTGGATTGAAATTTCAGGAAAAGAACTGAGCTCAATTTCAGAGAATTTTCAATATAAAGAAAATTTCGAAGGAACAACCGAAATACAGTAGTAAATTACCGGTTAATTATTAAAAAGATCGGATTTTAGCCGGTTCTTCTCAAATATCTGTGCCGTCCCTAGAGCAGACTCGCAGTGACGAAGGGCTGTCACACCATTATCCATCACCTACCAAGCTATATTCTGGGTTAGCTTGTGACATGGCAGTGTGTGGATAATGCGCATTGTGAAAGTGAACTGTGCCCACATTCTCAAGCACACCTATTGGAACATCAGCATGCGTGTCTCGTGTCTATTTTTTTAGTAATCATGACTTTCATCCCTACTTTCCAACATGTCAGACCGTGAAGGCTGTAAGCATGAACTTCCCTGCATGTCAGTCCGTTGCAATCTACAAATGGAGCACCGCACTCCTACAATTGAGTGGCCAACTCGAGAGTGGCACAGTATCTACAGCAACCTGCGTAAGGCACATCGCTTACACTCTTTGCTCTTGTTCTTCTGATCGGCATGATGCATCTGCAATTCTAGCAATGCTTGCATAGTTGTGTCTCTGCTATCTTTCCAGTTTGTCTTGTCTTGCTTGTTGAAGATCACCGGGGTATACCGTATCTGGGAACAAGTTCGACTCAGTGGACAGCATTGCCCCAGCCCTCTGAAGTGTCGATCGGGTATGGCTGCTTTCAAAGCCGTTCCCATGGCTTCGAAATTGGTTCCACACCCAGTATTTGATAGGGGGCAGGATTTAGAGCGTTTCGGAGGGCAAGGGTGGGGTGGTGTCCCCTCTGCCGAACTCTAGCCGGTATCTGAATTTGCAGTTCGGAACCTGTTGTTCTGTTGCTATGTGCCTCTGCAGGAAGAATCTTGGTTGCGTGCCTCAAGTCCTTGTCCATTATTCACTTTGCATAGGACTGTATTGTAGGGGAACATCTACCTCTGACACTTGGAGAATTATATCCTCATTCATTTATCAGATTGCACATTATGAAAATATTCCATTATGCCATCAGCTAGGGTACATGTAGCAATAATATTGGAGAGTAGGCAAGAGCAAGATTTACCCTCGCATGGGGAGTTGAGGTGCAAGTCGAAAACATATATGCTGGGGAAATAGGTCATGCGTCGATATCATTGAGTTTATTATTGCTGTAAATAACCATTCAACATCGGCATTCGCTTACAGGCTGCACATTGTCGTGTGACTATTCGCCATTATCGAGGACCGGTGTCGCTGTGAATTGTTGTGGAAGTCAATTGATTTAGCGGGATAATCGTCTTGCACAACCTCTGTGGCAACGATTGCCGAATAACATTTACGTTTCTCCGTCGCACAGCTCCCTCACACGACGCCGATTGAGAGACATGTCTATACTGGTCTCGGAACCCGTGGAGGCCACCCTATCTACCGCAGTGGATCATCCTGAAGTACTTCACAGCAGACGAAATAGCCACTTCATCGCTCTACGCCAGCTTACTGACAATGGAGAAGCAACGCGAAAGCAAATGACAGTGATTGACGACACCTTTCGAGCCGGCAAAGAATATATCTTCCCATGGTCTCTGGAAGAATCCGACGGCGTCACCTCCGCGATGGACGAGCTCGACTCCTACTTGTCTCAACTCGATCCATCCCTGTCTTATGAAGGTACCGACAAGAAGATTGTGTGGAGAAAAAGTTGCTGGTTCGCATCCCTCGGCCTTCATTCTCCTCTTCTAGAAACCGAGGAAATCAAACTCTTCGACGGAGATCTGAAAGATGGCCAGACTGGTATCAAAGCCCTGCAAGACGACAGAATCCGCAAATCCATTGAATACCTCAGAGGCCTACTCGATGATTCACTGGTTTTCACGGCTCGCTCTGTGGGACTAGACGACGAGATGATAGCTCGATGTTCTGTTCGATATCGTGTTATCAAATACGTCTCCCACAACGGTGATCCCGGTGGGATAGGTCTCCACCCGGATGGAAACCTCCTATCGTCCTTGATCACAAACGGCCCCGGATTGAGGGTATTCGACCTGGATGGGACCTTGAGAGAGCCCGGGTACATCGGGACCATTCTCATGGGAGGTTCAACTCTGTATCGATGGTCGCGCGGAGCATATCCTCCTACTTTTCATGACGTTAGCATCGGTAGTGAGCAGAAGAAGGTCTCGATCGTAGCCTTCTTCAATTTTCCTGACATGAACATTATACCTCGTCCTGGTCCCGTGAATTATCCAGGAAGTGAAGGGAAAGTAGAGCAGGAGAATGAGGGGTGGTTCCATGACATTAGGAGGATAAAGGAGGATGATAAGTCACCTGAGGGGGAGTTGTCGGAGCTTTGGAGTCTTATCTTGAAGGAACATAAGGTGATTCCTGGTAGGACGGGTATGTGAGCAGCAGATTAGAGGAAAATTAGTTCCATCTATGATAGAAACTAATCGAGATGGGTGAGGGAGAATTATGGCTGCCCTAACTTTTAACTCATCGTCTTCAACCGTCAATGTCTTTGACAGTTTCTAACTCACTTTTGACTGATGTAAATGAAAGCAGCACTTCAACCGTTTCATTGCTCACACCACCTCCTTATTCCTCTTATTTACCATCTCGACATTTTCTTGACAGTAAATATATCAATCACCTTGTCATGAAGCAGTAAAAGTATCCACAAATCACCAAATGGAAGGAAATGATTCTCGAAATTTTCCACATTTGGTTTATAAATGTTCTTCCGTCCATCTTTGCTAATATATTATGTTTTCTTGTTGGGTTGAATCTTCTCCAGAACCTTAGGCTGATAGCCATTTTATGGAAAACTATTTCATGAAGTACTTAATTTTGGTTCTCAAGAAAATTGACGATTCCTAAATGAAAATGTATGATTGAAAAGAAAGAAGCTCCTGTGATGAGGTTTTTCTTTTCAAAAATCTTTGAAGTGCTACGAAGAGTGAGCAAATTCTCATCAATTTTTCACTAAACTTTTGAAGACTTTAAATTTCAAACTTTTTTTTTTGCATTAAATTTGGTAAATTTGTAAATAAAGAAATATCCATTTTCCTAACTTGAAACAAGCATAGACTGTACATCAAAACCAAAAAGTAGCTTATTTTACTGTAAGAACAGATTCAATGATTATCTGGAAAAGATTTCATTATACGAGATGGCACACAACATAGTTTTTTATTAAAGTCTATATAGCGTCATCTAAATTTCCAACCTTGATATGAGCCCTTGAATGTATCCTATTCATTTCTTCCTTTGAACGTCATCATCAACAATAGACAAATAAGCATGCACCAATTCATCTTTTACTTCTTCTTCCTCCATATCCATTTTTATACTTGTTTTCTATTCCTATATCCTAAACCCTACTACTTTTCTCCATTATCATTCAAGTAGATGGTTTTTTTGATTTTTTCTAAAATCTTAGAAAATACATATATAGAACTTCCATTTCTAAATCTTGAACCAATTCATCATCCACATCTTCCTTTTTAGTCTTAAAGAATTCATTTGTATTTTCCACAATGTAGATTTTTTCAAAATTTGGTTGACACATTGTAAAAAACACTCAATCAATTTCTTTTTTTTTCTTCTTTGATTATGCAAGTGTCTATAATACTAGTGATAATTGTTTTAGCTATGATTTGATGATTTTTTTTTTATTATATCAATTATCTACTGATGAAAATCTTTTTTTACTATCTTCAAGAATTCTTTCAATATAAATTCAATTTTCTTATTTAAAATTTATTCAATTTTCTTTTTTAAAATTTATTCTTCTAAAATGCCTTTCATGCCTATTGAGAATTCAATATCAAACTAAAGCCTATAAATAGGACCTTTGACCTTATATCTTTCCTATTCCTTTTTCTTCTTTTCTTGGTCTTTTTCTATTTTTTATTTCTATTTTTCCTTTGATGATGGAGTAATTTTTAGATGACAAGTTGAAAATATATTGTGAGATTGTCTATTGGTTATAAGGATTAGTTCTTGTCTCCCATTTTCATCTTCACTACTTCAAATCTGTCTTTTTTTTTGCCAAGCTCTTCATCTTTTTTTTTTTGTATTTCTTCCTTTCTTTATCTCTATAGGTAAATCCTGTATGGAGCTTCAACATTGTTCTGCCATATCACAATTCGGTAGGATTTGACATTATCAAATTTAGAGCTCTAAGCTTCATCACTCAGTCTTCTATCAGCTTCTTTTATCTTTCCTTTGCCAAAATCAATATTCAAAAGAGAATCTGTAGTTAAATCCCGTAGGATTTAGAGTTATAAGGATGTCTTAGAGGATTTTGATTGTTTTTCCAATTCTGAAGTGATCTGTCCTTCTATTTTTAAGATCTGCAATCCCAATAGTGGAGTCGGAAACCTAAAGAAGTTTTTCATTTTGATGATATACAGGAGTTGACTTTTATTCATACTAGATCAATATAGCTTGTATATTCTATAAAACGTTATTTTTGGAGGGGATATAAAGATGTAAAATATATAAGTTACAATCATTATGGGATCAATGGTTTAAGATTTATGGTTTAGGGTTTGAATTACCAGAGCATGCTTTCAATTTTTGACTATTTTTTTAATAATTCTAAGAGGATCTCTCCCCCCCCCATTTTTAATATTTACAATCACAATGGTGGAGTTGAAAATTGATACAAGTTCTTAGATTTAGAGATATAGAATAGTTGACTTTTTTAAATACTAGATTAATATGATTTGTATATTCTATAAAATATTGGAAAGGGCATATAGATGTCAAATATATAAGTTACAAATATTATGGAATAAGTGTTTCATAATTTAGAGTTTAAATTAGGATTATATATTTAATGTTTAGAATTTAATGTTTAGAGTTTAGGATTTATAAGGGCATCCTAGAGGTTTTCAACCTCTTTTTTTTGGCTTGAGATTTTATCCATCTCCCTATTATTGAGGGCGGTGATATCATAGTATAGTTAAAATCCTATATAATATTAAAGATTGGAAGATATTTGCATACCAAATTGAAAGATTAACTCTTTTCATATTGCTCACAAATTATCCAATTTAATGCTGAATATATTCAAATTACATGTATGACAAATAATGTTCTGTTTGTCACTTCCTCCTAAAAAAAAAACAACCTTAGAAGCTTGGTGAGTGACTATCTACAAGGCCTTAATTCTCATCAATCCCATATAATTTTTGGGAGGAGAAAAAAAAACAAAGAACAAATATTCATCAGGAGAAGATGCTATTCAGCTTAGTCAAACCCTCTACTCTCGATATTCTGAACCCCTATGATACCCTGCCATGATTCCCAAGCCTCTTCCAACTATATTATGGATTTAGGATTATAAGGGCATCCTTTCAGTTTTTGACTTTTTTTTTCATAATTTTGAGGGGACCCATCTCTTCCTTTTCAATAATCATAATTACAATGGTGGAGTCAGAAAATGATACAAGTTTCTAGATTTTGAGATATAGAGGGATTAACTTTTATCTATACTTGGTCAATTTAATTTGTATAATCTATAAATTGTTTGTAGGGAGGCTTATAAATAGTGTATATATAAGTTACAAATACTATGGAATAAATATGAAATGAATTTAGGGTTTAGATTTATAAGGGAATTCTTTCAGTATTTGACTTTTTTTCGTAATTTTGAGAGGACATATCCCTTCATTTTTAACATCCACAATTGTAGTGGTGGAGTCAAAAACTAATGCAAGTTTTTAAATTTTGAGATATAAAAGGATTGATTTTTATTCATATTAAGTTAATTTGACTTGTATATTCTACAAAATGTTGAAGAGGGCTTATAGATTTTGTATATATAGGTTACAAATATTGTAGAATAAGTATTAAATGAGTTCAAGGTTTAGGGTTTAGAATTTAGGGCTTAAGATTGTTTAGAGTTTAGAGTTACAATGGCATCCTTTCAATTTTTGACTTTTTTTTTTTGCAATTCCAAGGGGATCTACCCCTTCAATTTCTTTGATCATGATTGTAGTAGTAGAGTCAGAAATTGATATAAGTCCATAGATTTTGAGATATAGAAGGATTGACTTTTATATCTAAGATTTGAAGAAGTAGCTAACAAAGTTGAATTTTTTAATTTTAAACTTTTAACTAGACATACCTCTCTATTTGTAATACTACGGATCTCAATGGTATAGTTGGAATTATGAGCAAATATACAGATTCAAAGATACTTGCTATCAAAATTTAAAAAATAACCTATTTATACTGCCATAGTCGAGTATCTAGTTTGTAGATGAACCTCATTCATATGGTGGGTGGTTGACTTTTTCCATGGTATCAATACCTCTGCAATATCCACCCGTACTTTTAATATTCTTATAAAACTCTTTGATACCCGCCTATATCAATGATATCCTACTATTAAGCTGATATCTCTATGATATCCTCTTATACAATTGATATCTATTTTTATGATTTGATACTCTATGATATTCGTAATTTGAGCTGATATACACTTTTTGGATTGATATCTATATGATATCTATCTTTAAATGATTGAGTTGATATATAAAACCTGATTCTCACTAAAATCAATTAATTTTGATTGAGAAATTAGCCAACTTAATTCGATTATAACTTTTGTATATATTGTCTAATTGTTAAGTGTTTTATCATTTCGGAAATGGAAAAATAGACTCTATATGAATTTTTGGTCTCCAGTCATATAGGAGTCTATATAAAAAAGTTGACTCCAACAGGACAGATTGGAAAGTAGATTCATTTTTGGAACATTTTTGGTATGAAATTTGATAATGCACCTCCTAAGATTACTTCAAAATTGTAATAAATATTCCGACTTAAAATTTCTTGGAGACATTTATAAATTAAAAAATCTAAAATAATGTGAGATTCATATTCTATTGTAGATATTAGATATCTTAAGAAATATATTATTTGGCCTTGGTATTGAAACAATAAAAAAAACTATATATATTATTTTAATATACAATGCCAAATAACATCTAATTCACAACATCCTTAATAACATTGAGATGTTTGCTTTACCACCCAAAGATTGTTAAAATAACATTTGAGTATTGTTTGGTATATTGTTTCAATTATATTCTTCTATTGATCAAACTTGGAGTGTCTTGTATTGAAGGGTGCTATTCTTGAATATTCACAAGTTGATTATGTTGTAGAATTAGATTCAAGTGGATTATTTGGATCAATACCATACTTTTTAGATATATCATGACATATGTATATACTGGGCCTGTCAAAATCAAATGCTATGGAATTTAATATTTTGAAAGAGGTTTAAAGTCTTGTTTATGTCTAAACTTGTGAAATTACATATTTAAAATTGAAGTAGATTGTGTTAAATCTTGTGCATTGTGAGATCCTCAATTACTGAAATTGTCTTAACTAAATTGCCTCTATTGCTCCATGGCTTGTTGCCACATACTCCGCCTCCATTGTAGACCTTGCAATAATTAGTTGCCTCTTGCAATTCCATAAAATTGCTCCCACTCCAACAAAGAATATATATCCCATTGTTGACCTTCTATCATTTACATCTCTTATCCAATCTGTATCATAATAATCATGTAAAGTAGTATTATCACCTCCAAAGCACAATTTGAAGTCTAATGTGTGTTTCAAGTATCTCATGATCCTCTTGATGGTTGTCCAATGGATTGGTCCAGCTTTTGACATGTGTTGACTCACAAAATTCATCACATATACAAGATCCATCCTTATGCCAACTATTGCATGTTGAGTTAAAATGATAAAGATAAATAGATAAAAATAAAATAGAATAAGTTTTCTAATAAAAGATATTATCTTAGGTAAGTTGCTAATGGTCAAAAGATTGACTCTTGGCATATAGAAAAGAGCATCTTATGGACATAGGATGCGATCAAGGACAAAGAGTCAAAGTCAAGAGGATAAAGTATCTCCTAGGAAATATCTAAAGAACTAGATAAGAATAATTAATATATGGCATAGAATACCTTCGTGGTACGTAAGATGCCAAAGGATCCTAGATTCATTGGATATCCTCGTAATATGAGCCAAAAAGATCCTAGGAGAATAAGTGTAAAAGTCAAATGGTGGAAGAAGTTTTTTAGGGTAGCAACCACCACCTACAAGTAACGGGTGTTGGAAGAGATAGTTATCTCATTCCACACTTCTCTTTATGTGCAACCTTGTTGATTTGTACTTATTTGTGTTATGCTTATTGTGTTTTTTTAATAATAATATCATCAATTTTTTCAAGGCATTTTTTATAGAAACAAATGCATCAAATATTGCTTTGGGAGCAATTTTATCACAAATAGGAGTAAATGACAAATTCCACCTAGCAGCTTTTCATTCTAAGAAATTTTTAGCAATAGAGATCAACTACAAAATTCATAATAAAGAACTTCTTATAATTATGGATTCAATTAAAGAATGACGTTACTATCTTGAGAGTGCTTTTAATCTAGTCACCGTTGTCGTATGACGTGGCCCTCTATCTGGGAATACACTAGGTACCTGGCTGTGGAGAGTTTATTTGAAATTTGATGGCTAAATCCAACAGGTCATTTGTCCTCAATAAAAAAGACAAATAATACAAAAATCTCACAAAAGAGAAGTTATATATATAAACCCTCTTATATTCAAGTAAGTTTGTACAAAAAAGGTTCAAATTTCTACAAAAACCCTTCAAAACTTTATTCACCTGCAAGGACCTATTTCTTGCTGAATTTTAGAGTCCAATAACTCTTGATCCAACCATTCAGTTTCTATAAAATTTAGTTCAAAGTGTAGATAATTTTCTTAAGTTTCATCACAAGAAAGAATCAATCATAAATTCATATCCGATCGTCTGATATTTCAAAGTCCCTAGCAAGTGCTTAAAACCCTAGCTCAGAGATACCTGAGCACTATTTTCCTTATATTTCACAAATCCAAAATCCTAATGCCACAAAAATTTTGCACATAGTCTTGTGACGTAAGCATATACACTCTTAAAAATTTTGAGCCAAAAATCTATCAAATTGTCTAAGGTATAGCTCAAAATGTAACCACTATGTAAGCGGGTCACTTACTGCTCTTAAGTTTGTAAGCACTGACTTCAACTCCCAATATTTCCTTCACCCTAGCTTGGATTTTATCAAGCTATATATGAAAAGCATAGTTGTGAAAGTGTTCTCTCTAACCCCAATTGTCAATCCTCAATTGCTCTCTATATGCGCAAGTTATACTTAAAAGAGTGACAATAGATCCAAAATCAACACCTTAACTTTGGGCGTCTATAACTTTTTCATTAAAAGTGCAAATCACACAAAATTTGCACCTAAACCAGATCCAAAAACCTAAATCTTATGATCCTAGTTTCTAATGTTCGACTTTTCTTGAAAAACAAACCCTAACTCCTAATAAACCCTCGGGCAGCCTCCTTGAAGCCCACTGGGCATGATTTTTGGCCAATTAGAATAGAGATTTCTATCATCCACCTCTATTCATCGACATGGATGGCCAAACTATCCTTTTTATACTAAAAATCCTTTTCTAACCCTTCTTCTTATAAGATTTACATACTTGGTACTTTAAGCACCAAATAAAAGAAGTAAATAAGATCTTAAGGATCACCAATGTCTAATATAGGTGACTTAAGATATACACAAGTTATTATCAATATAAAATTTATTTCAAAAGTCACTACTAAGAAGAAAATAAGATTGTATAAACCTTAATAATAATCCTTTTAATAGATCCTTTCTAAATTAATAACCTAACTACATCCTATAACCAATAAAAGTCCACTAATATGGCTTTCTTTTAGCTATGTAATAAATTGTACATTAAATATATATATACAATTTTTTCACATAGTAGCCGAACCACAATACAACACCATTGTCGTATGACGTGGCCTTCTATCTAGGAATATACTGGGTATCTGGCTATGGAGAGTTTATTTGAAACTTGATGGCAAAAATCCAACACGTAATTTGTCCTTAATAAAAAGGACAAATAATACAACAATCTTATAAAAGAAAAGTTACATATATAAACCCTATTGTATTCAAGTAATTTTGTACAAAAAAGATTCAAACTTCCACAAAAATCCTTCAAAATTTTATTCACCCGCAAGGACTTATTTTTTGCTGAACTTTAGAGTCCAATAACTCTTGATCCAATTATTAAATTTCTATAAAATTTAGTTCTAAGTGTAGATAATTTTTTAAAGTTTCACTACAAGAAAGAATCAACCAAAAATTCATTTCCAATCGTCTGATATCTCAAAATCCTTTTTTAATCCTTCTTCTTATAAAATTTATATACTTGGTGTTTTAAGCGCCAAATAAAAGAAGTAAATAAGATCTTAAGATCACCAATGTCTAATATAGGTGACTTAAGATACATACAAGTTACTATCAATATAAAATTAACTTCAAAAGCCACTACTAAAAAGAAAATAAGGTCATATAAACTTTAATAATAATCCTTTTAATATATCCTTTCTAAACTAACAACCTAATCACATTCTATAACCAATAAAAATCCACTGATATGACTTTCATTTAGCTATGTAATAAATTATACATTAAATATATATATACAATTTTTTCACATAGTAGCCGAACTACAACGCGACACTGTGTATACGGATCATAAGAATCTTGAGTATTTTATATCAACATGCATATTGAATTATCGCCAAAATTGTTGGAATATGTCTTTATTAAGATTTGAGTTTATTATTACCTATCAGCTACAAAAACAATAAGGTCTGTCCAATTTGCTTTCTAGATATTTTTATCTTGTACTAAAAGAAAAAAATTTAGCTTTTAATCAACAAAGAATAATCGTCTTAAAGTCAGAGTAATTTTATCTTTGAGTAATGAAATCAACATTAATTGTTGATTTAATTTTTATCAAGCAAATCCAATCAAGTATATCTTCAGATCTTCTTATCCATGAGATTAAGAATAATTCATCTAAGTCTCATGATACTTCTAAGTTTGAGTTCAAGAATAATTTGCTCTATTTTGAAGGACGCCCATATATTCCAGAAGGTACAGCATGACTACGTATTCAAGAAGTTCATCACAACTTCCCTACAGGAAGATATTTTGGATATAATAAGACTTTGGAGCTAATATTGAAAGATTTTTGGTGGTCTCAGATGTAAAAGGTTGTTAAAGAGTTTGTACAATCATGTGATATTTGTTCAAGATAAAAAAATTCCTCATCATCGATCTTACGGACTTTTCCAATCATTACCTGTATTAGAACAACCTTGGTCTTCTATTTCTATGGATTTTATCATGGATCTTCTAAAGTCAAGTTTATATGACTTTATATTTATAATTGTAGATTGTTTTACTAAAATGGTTCATTTTATACTATATACAAAATCTATTATAGGTGAAGAAGCAACTGAATTCTTCTGTGATAATATCTATCACTATCATGTATAATCAAGGGATATTATATTAGATAGAGGAAAATAATTCATATTAAGATTTAAGAGCATTCTTTTTGTAATATTGAAGGTAGATATAAAACTATTCTCAGCTTTCCACCCTCAAACTGATAGACAAACAAAACGAGTAAATCAAGTTTTGAAATAATATTTGAAATACCATCAACTATCATCAAAATGATTGAAATTTTTTTTGCCATTGGCATAGTTTGCTTATAATAATTTGATATATTCTTCTACTCAATAATCTCTATTTTTTCTAAATTATAATTATTATCCACGACTTAATACTTTTGACTCTTCAAAAATTAATAATCCTATGTTAGAAGATTTGGCAAATGAATTGTCACAATTATATGCAATAATAAAGGCACAATTAAAAAAAGCTCAAGAACAACAAAAGATCAATGCAGATGTTTATTACAAGGAACAACCTCGATTCCACGTAGGCAATAAGATATAATTACTTCATCATAATATCAAGACTATTCGTCCTTGTGATAAGATGGATTAACATAAGCTTGAACCTTTTTCAATTTGTGAAGAAATCAATCCAATTGCTTATTGATTATACCTACCAAAATCTATGAAAATCCATCTCATGTATTCCATGTATCACTACTGAAGCCATACAAGATAGTGAATATATAAAGTAAAAGATAAATGCCATCGCCTCCTATAGAAATAGACAACAATGAAAATTTTAAGGTAGAAGAGGTTTTAGATTCAAGGCAGCGTCAAAATCTACTAGATTATCTTATTTATTCATGCGGATATGATATTTGTGAACGCATATGGAAGCCATCTAAGAATCTAGCAAATATATTAGCAAAAGTCAATATATTTTATTGACAAAATCCATTAAAATCAAGATAAAGAGTCAAAATTTTTTTTGTTATAAAGCATAGTAGGTTCTATAGAAGTTTCATTCTATCTTGTATCATTATTTGCTATTTCTTTGAATTTATTTGTACTAAAGAGATAGAGGATCAACAACTAATAAATTCAGATCAAGAGCCATCATTTGCTGACTTATTAAATAAAACATTATGACTATCACAACCTTCAAGACAATGAAATAGAGATGAAGACCCTCAAAAACAATATGTTCTTCCTTAGTTTGATGGCAAAATACAACGTGTTTCATATCATGACCTTGGAAAAGACTCTCAATGTTTGGTGATATTTTTAGAGGTAGAAACTACTTGTGATGGTATTCCAAATGTTTTCTTTAAAAGAAGTTATGGAAGTCTCAACAATGATAAAATAATAGGGTGGTTCTCTTATCCTAATATGAAATATTATCAATGGTTGAAAGGACCTATCAACTACCTTCAAAGGAAACAAAGATCAGAGTATATGACAAGCACAATTCAACGTATCTTGGACTTCCTCAACATGTAATTATCGCTTCTTGTGGAATTCATCTCTAGAAGGGGAGATAATATCATGGACATAAGATTTATTTTAATAATTATTTAATTAATATAGATTGATAAAAATAAATAAAAATAAATTAATTTAATAATATCTTATAGAAAAGCTTTTCAGAAGCTTCATAGATATAGAATCATTTTTATACATGTCTACAGGTGATTAATAAGTTTAAAACTTGGCCAACAAGCTAGCCATGTGTTGCACATATTGGTAGCTTGTGGAACAATTTAACCATGTGTTGCACATGTTGATAGCTTGTGGAACAAGCTAAGTATGTGGCGCACATATAGGAAACTTGTTTAGCAAGTTTGACATGTATCTTACTAATTAGACACATGTTGGAAGTCATATAGAATGCCGCTATGTAGTTCTTAGATAGATAGTATATATAGAGACAAATGTGAAGCCTTCTTCATTCTTATTAACTCCTTTCTTCCTTCTAATCTAGTTCAAGAGTCTCTTGTATTTTCTAATCTTTTGCAATAGCCATTCCATTTTCTTTTTGAATATACATATTCCCTTATTTCTATTTTGTCATTCTCTTTTGATATAGTTTTCACTAACTTATGCATCTATTTCAATTTAAAGCCTTGACATGTGTCTTCACCTTCTTCCATCTTTCAAGTGAAGAACTTCCTCTTTGTATAGATGATGTTAATTTTTTTTTTTTTTTTCATAGATGTTGCAAAGAGTCTTCCATGCTTCCGTTGGTCCTTTATAAGAAATAATGTGGGAGAAGTTGGCTTCATCAACATTAATTGCAATTAATCCAAAAGCCTTCTTTTCATAATATTTATATTCTTTCTTTTTATTTATATGAACATCCATGCTTGGAGGCTCTTCACTTTCATTATTAATATTCCAAAGATCTAAAGAAGCCAAAAAAAGTTTTATTTTCACCTTCTAATAGTAGAAATTCTCATCTCTAAACTTTTCAATTGCTCTCAAGTCTTCATCTTCACTTGAAGCCATGTCTAAAGAAGAGATGTATCAAAAAAGATCAAGAGAAGTAGTTCTAAAGCTCTCAAAATCAGCAAGAAGGTGTTATTGCTTTAAAAACTCAAAATACCCTCTTTGTGAATAAACTAGTGTTTTCACTCTCAAAACGCTCTCAACTTCACTTTTAAGACTTTTCACAAGTCCTATAAACTATATAAACATCTCAAATCTGATTTTCCACTCTCATATCACTTTTATACTCACAAATCATGTCTAAGTACCATAAGAGATGTTTTAAGTACCTTAAGCTTCTTTAATACATGAAACTACAAAGTTAATCTACCAAAGATCAAACTCAGTAATAAAACACAATACTAGTATTCTATAACATCACTTTAAGATGTAAATAAAATCCCAAATCTAAAATTTACTTAATAACAAGTAAGAACAAAATAAAATCTAGATCTAGATCTGAATCTCAAAGTAAAGAATTTCTAAACTTCAACATCAGCAACAATAATATGATCTCTTCCATACATTAATAAAGACTTTAAAGAACTTCAAAATTCACAAGTAAAGATGACTGGGCCCATAACCTATTGAAGAAAGAGAAGTTAGAAGCTACTATACATAGCACCAGTAAGGTTGCACACAAAGAAAAGTATAGAGTAAAATGACTCTCACTTCTAATATCCATTGCTTATAGGTGGTGGTTGTTGTCCTAAAAGACATCTTCCACTTTTTGACTTTTATACATATGTTCCTACAAGATCTACAAGATCTATAATAAAGAACTTACAATTGTGAATTCTTTTTAAAAATGATATCATTATCTAGATGGTGCTTTCAATCCAATCAATGTATATATAGATTAGAAGAATCTTGAGTATTTCTTATCAACACATATTTTACATCATTGTTAGATTTGTTGGAGCATGTCTTTGTCAATATTTAAATTTATTATCACTTATTGGCCAAAAAAACAACACGGTTTGTCCAATGTCTTTTCTAGATGTTCTTATTTTGCACCAAAAGAAAAAAATGTAGCTTTTCATTAACAAAAGCTGATTTTGTTGAAGCTAGAATAATTTCATCTTTAAGCGATAAAATCAATATTGGCTGTTGATTCAACTTTTTTTAAATAAGTCCAGGCATGTATGTCTATAAATCCTCTTGTTTATAATATTTATAATAATTCATCAAAAGCTTTTGATTTAAGTTCAATGATACTTTCAAGTTTAAATTTAAAAACAATCTATTCTATTTTAAAGGATGTTTTTATATCTTAGAAGAAGAAGCACGACTATGTATTTTTAAAATTCATTATAATTTTTTTACAATAGGCCATTTTGGATATAACAAGACTTTGAAACTAATATCAAGAGATTTTTGGTGGCTTCAAATATAGAAGGCAGTTAAGAAGTTTGAGTAATCATGTGATATTTGTTCAAGATTAAAAATTCCTTGTCATTGATCTAATAGACTTTTCCAATCCTTACCTATATTGAAACAGCCATGGTTTTTTATCTTTATAGATTTTATTATAAATCTTCTAAATTCAAGTTCATATGATTCTATATTTGTGATTATAGATCCTTTCATTAAGATGGTACATTTTATATCGTATACAAAATCTAGCATAAATAAAGAAATAGCTAAATTCTTCATGGATAATATCTATTGTTATCATGGATTATTAAAGGATATTATATTAGATAAAAGAATACAATTTGTATCAAGATTTTAAAAAATTCTTTTCAAAATATTATAGATAGATATAAAACTATCTTCACCTTTTTATCCTCAAATTGATAAACAAATAGAATGGATAAATCAAGTTTTGGAGCAATATTTGAAGTATACCATCAATTATTATCAAGATGATTTGATAACTCTTTTGCATGTAATACCATAGAAACAAATCATCTTGTCTATCACATAGAAATGTCTATCACATAGAAACAACCTCAATTCTATGTGGGTAATAAGATATAATTACTTTGTCGTAATATCAAGACTATTTGTTCTTCTAATAAGCTAAATTATTGTAAGTTTTTATTATTTTTAATTTATGAATGTATTAATCTAATTGCTTATTTATGTAGATATTTTAGTAGATTATCTATGAAGATCCATTGTATATTCTACATGTCACTATTTAAATCATATAAGACAATGGATATATAAGAAAAAAGACAAATGCCACCACCTCTTATAGAAGTAGATAACAATAAAGAATTTAAAGTAGAAGAGGTCTTAGATTCAAGACAATGTCAAAATTAGCTAAAATAACTTGTATATTGGTGCGGATATGATATTAGTGAATACACATAAGAGCCATCTAAAAATCTAGTAAATGTATTAGCAAAAGTCAATGCATTTCATTGACAACATTCATCAAAATCAAGATAAAGAGTCAAATCTTTACTATAAATCAAAGCAAGTTCAATAGAAATTTTATTCTATCTTATATTATAATTTTTTATTCTTTTGAATTTTCTAATATTAAAGAGATGGAGAATCAACAACTAGCAAATTCAGCTCAAAAATTATCATTTGCTAACTTATTGGATAAGACATTACAACTATTAAAACCTTTAAGACAACGAAATAGAAATAAAGATCCTCCAGAACTACATGTTCTTTTTTGGATTGATGGCAAGATACCACGTGTTTGGTATAACAACCTTAGAAGAGACTCTTGATGTTTGGTGATACTTTTAAAAGTAGCAACTACTCTTGATAGTATTCTAAATATTTTCTTTGAAGCAAATTATGAAGGCCTAAAAAATAATCAAATATTAGGATGATCTTCTTATCTTGATATAAGATACTATCAATAATTAAAATGACCTATCAACTACCTTCAAAAGAAACAAAGATCAGAATATGTGGCAAATATAATTTGGTGTATCTTGGACTTCATCAATATGTAATTATCACTCCTCATAGAACTTATTCCTAAAAAAGGGAGTAATGTTATGGATATAAGATTTATTCCAATAATTATGTAATTAATATGAATAGATAGAAGTAGATAAAAGTAGATTAATTTGATAATATCTTATAGAAAAGCTTCTTAGAAGCTTTATAGATATGATTTCACCTTTATAAATATCTATAGGTGATTTATAGGTTAGAAATTTGGTTAACAAATTAGCCACATGTTACACATGTTGGTAGCTTGTCAAACAAACTAAGTACATGGCGCACATATAGAAAACTTATGTTATAAGTTTGACATGTGTCTTATAAATTGAACATTTAATAAAGATCCTATAAAATACCGCCACATAACTCTTAGATAGATAGTATATATAGAAACAAGAGTGAAGCCTTTTTCATTCTTATCAATGTCTTTTTTATTCTTAGTCTTATTTCAAGAATGTCTAGTCTTCTTGACTTTGGCAATAGCCATTGTAGTTTTAATATTATTCCATCTTTGAGTGATTTTTTATTCTTTTGAATAATATAAGAATATATTGATATTTTATTCCTTTATGATTTATATACTTAACATGTCAACTTTCAAATATGAAAAATTTTAAAGCTCTTTAGAATACACAATTGAATAATTTTTAATGTGAATTTTGATCATTTCCAGATAGTCAATTAGCTCTAATGATTTATACGCTATTATAATATAATTGCTTATAGTATGTAAAAACTAATCAAAATATATAAGATGTTCATAAATTCTAGTATGTATTAGAATAGTTAGTAAAATAAATTAAAACAAGTTGGTATAAAAAAATATATATATATATATATATATATTTTATTTATTTTAATTATAGCATTTAAATTATATAAAATATATTCAATAGGCTTTGAATAGGCTATCTTTAAGGAGAACAAGGATTTTGGTGACTTCAAAGATAGCATTTAAAAATCAAAGGCTAGAATTAAAAAGTTTATTTTTTTTATTATAATTTTGTATAAAAATCAAGAGATTTGGAATTTAATATGAGAGAGGAGTAATTGCTTGAAATTAAAGTGAACAAATCATACCTATTATCACTCTTTTGAAGATACAAGGAGTTATATAAGAGCTTTTGGAGATTAGGAAGTACAATTAGAGAGGTGATTTTAAGACCTTTATTTTATATAGAAGAATTATTATATTTAGAATTTAAAAGAAAGAGATATTAGAAGTTGAAAATAATAGATCCAATTCTAAGGTAGTAAGTAGACTTTTTTTTATTGATAGTCATGATTTTTGCCATATCTTAAGCTTTTGGACGAATTTTTGTCTAAAAATTTCTAAAAATATAAATTATTATATTAAAAATCTATATATCAAATTTTTATAGTATTTAAATATTTAATTTGTGAGATATAAAAGATTTAGCTTACATGTATTTGTAAACAAGGATTTGAAGCTATTGTTAGGGATTTGATGATATCTAAAGATCAGCAATGAATTAATGGTTAAAATTTGTTGTGGTAGTTGTTAAAAATATATATATAATTATAATTTATGTAAAATTTGAATACTTGTAGATAGTCTGATTTGGAGATATACACTGTTAAAATTTCAAAAAAATCTCCTTTAAGATTAATAAAGAATTTAGTGTATTTTACTATATTTTAGAAATTTTAGAATACTTAAGGCTTATGTATTTGATAAAATTTCCCTTTTTATGGAAAATTTTATATAAATTTGAGATTTTTATCCATCTTGATACTTCATTGAAAAATTAATAATAGCCAAAAATTCAATGCTTTCTTGAAGCAAGTTCTTTCTATTCCAATAATGCATAGATTTGTAGAGAAGTCTAAAATAACCATGCTAACATAAGAGCTTAGATTACCCTATTTGTCATGCAAATTGTAAGCAGTGATGTTATAAGGCCTTGAATTAGATATATTATTGTACTATATTAATATTGCTTATAAAATATTTCATATTGTGATTTCAAATCAGCATGTTGATATGTTACTTTTTATAGAAAATTTGCATAAAATTTGCATATCTTTTTTCATAGAATTTTTTTTTTATGCAAATTTTATTGTGATTTCAAATTAGCATGTTGCTAATTTTATGCAAAGTACTGATGTATTCTTAATAACTATCATAACAAATTTCAAGTGTTGATTCATTGTTGAGCTTTAGATATTCCCAAAATCCTAATAATAACTTCAAATTTTTATTTATAAATATTTGTATGTTAAATTCTTTATATCTCACAAATTAAATGCTTAAATATTATTAAAATTTGATATATAGCTTTTTAAGATAATAATTCACATTCTTAAAAAATTTTAAACAAAAATTCGTCTAAAAGCTTTAGATATGGTGGAAATCATCACTATCAATAAAATGGTCTACTTACTCCCTTAGAATTCAATGTATTGTCTTTAATTTCTAATATCTTTTTCTTTCAAATTCTAATTGTAATAATTCTTTTATATAAGATATAGGTCTTAAAATCACTTTTCTAATTGCACCTTCCAATCTCCAAAAGCTTTCATATAATTCATTGTATCCTCAAAAGAGTGACAATAGATATGATTTATACACCTTAACTTCAAGCGTTGTCATAATGTAACGCAACTATTAGGTAAAAGAGTGTAGAAATAGTATATTATAGAAGATCTTAGTTCAAAATATTGTAGCAAATTATCTTAAAAAAATAGATAATAGTAAAAAGGGAGTAAAACTAATGAGTGTTAATGCTGACCTTTTTACAAATGAGCTTCTATTTACTTTATAGGGCCATAAATAAGGCAAAACAAAGTAGATTGGAAAATAAAATAATATAGGCATATATAAGAGGAAGTTGAAAATATGTTTCAAAAAAAATTACCACAAAAATCTCGATATAGATATCTAGAAAGGACTGATTATGAGCTGGGGTCAAAATCATATCCTGAGGCACAAAACTGCATGCCTACGGCGGATCCAAAAGGCTTTTATAGATTGGAGATTGGAATTAGAGAGTGGACTTTAAAGGTTTTGTATAGAAATTAGTTTCAAGTGATTTGGAGAAGAAATAATTTTGTAACAGCTTTGCAAAGTCAAGCTTATTTTGGACAACTTGGGATTTTGTGAAATAAAATAGGGTTGATGTTTTAGGCAATTCCAAAAGTTTTGCAGCAAATCTACAAGTGAAAATTTGTGGATTTTTGGGTATTATTGTTGTTAATGTTTACTATGAATTTGAGGTGAATCTAATAGTTTCGTTGTACGTAATTGGGATTTAAGTGGGTCAAGATCTCAGAAATTAAGTTTTGAGGATTAATCAGGGTTTTTAAGACCAGGGTTTGACTTAGGATTTGACTTAGGTTTCGACTTAGGTTTCAACTTAGGATTTAACCTATGATTTGAATAGGGTTTGACTTAGGATTTGAACAGGGTTTGACTTAGGATTTGACTAGGATTTGAACAAGGTATAATTTAGGATTTTAAGATTTTTATTTTTAGTATTTTCTAAATTTAATATTTTATATCTTATTTTCTTTTATAATTAATATATGACTCATTTACTCTTCTTTTATAATTTCTTTAAGATTGGATCAAAATTTGATCAATAGTGTTGAGGTTTAATAGAAGTTGTTTAAGATTCTATTAGAGTTGTTAGGATCTTGTTGTTGTGTATTTTCTTTTTATCTTCTACAGCTAGGTGCCCGGAGCATTTTTGAGCAAATTTGCATGTATTATGACAGTGCCTATTCTTCTCTCATAAAAACTTCAAATTTTTTAATTTTTATACCAAAATTGTAGTACAAAATATATGCTTTCTAGTACTAGTCTCTAATTTTTGAATATCTTCTCTAAAGTCATCAAAATTCTTATTCTCCTTGCAAACAGCTTACTTAAAGCCTATTAGACATAACCATCAACTAATGGAAATGAAGGTATTCATTCCTTACCTTCATATGTCCATACATTGCTTTTATCTCTCCAAATAAGCCTCTTGGTAGTTTAATTTTTGATCTTTGGATCCCAATCTCTTTTCAAGGCTTCATACTAAATATTTAGGTCTTATATAATTTAAATATTATAATTAAAATAAGTAAAAAAAAATAAAAATAAAGTTTCTTACACCAACTCCCTTTAATTTAATCTACTAATTATTCTAATATACATCTATATTTATGAACATATTATATGTTTTAATTAATAATTATAATATGATATTATAATAACATTTTACATTCTCTAAACAATCTTTTCCTAATGTTGAGCCCTTATTGTAGATGTATATTATAAAATTCTCTATGATTAATACTCAATCTCTTTGCTTTAAAAAAAATTATGAAAACTTTGATGAATCTTATTTTGAAATAGTAAATATGTAAAGGTGAGATTCTTGCCAAAGTTCAGTATTAATAAAATTTGGCAGCAATGAGGACAATTTCATATCCAAAAGAAGGTAAAAAAGACAACTTCTATCAATATTTTTTATTAGAATATGTTTTCATACTTACAATTGTCAAACAATCATTGCATGTGTCGCAATAAATAAATTATATATTATTTTTATGGTAATTATAATTAAAATTCTTTGACTTTGGATGATTTAGTTGCAAACAAATGATTATATATATATATATGTATATATATATATATATATATATATATATGTGTGTGTGTGTGTGTGTATGTGTGTGTGTATGTGTATCTTAATAATAAAATCAATGTGGTTATAATGTGATGGATGTTGATTCTAAAAAGACATTATAGAGCCAAATAATTCTACCTCATGATAATTGTGATCCTTTCTAAGCTTCTTGTTGATATTCATTTGGATGATAAAGTAGGAGATTAATGTTTTTAAAAATCTCAAGTCAAGAAATTATTTTAGAAAAATATACATTTTGATATTTAGGTGCATTCTTTATGTTAAATATAACATGACAAAAAATTAAATCTTGTAATTGCTTCAACATACATAAATAAGGAGTTGTATTCTTTCAAAATTAAAATAATTTCTAATAATCTATTGATATGATTTCATTCAATTTTTTTTTAATTTAGAGATTCATGATGAAAATTCTAATTTTTTTTTAATTATTTATTTAATTTATTAAATTAAACTTATGTTTTAAATAAAATATGTCAAATAAATTCTAAGGAAAAAATATAAACATTCTTTTGACACCTAAATTATCATGAAAATACTAAAAAATAAGAGTTATATGAAAAAGTAAATAAAAATGAGAAAATTTAATTAATAAATTTATTGAGGTACTTATATAGAATATATATTTATTATAAATATAATAAAAAATATACCAGAATATAATAAAAATATATATTCTAATATAAAAATATATATTCTAGTATATTTTTTATTATATATTTATTATATATCTATTTTATTATAGATCTTAGCTTAACACAAATGGTTAAGAAGTCAATATGTAAAAGATAAAAGATAATAGTTTTTAATAGTTAATTTTTAAAGCCAAAAACAACCTATAGTAATTTGCAAGGATTTTTTTTCTTTACAAATAGTATTGGCATACTTGAATGAGACTTCAAATGTTGAATAAGTTTTTTTATAATATTTTAGTAATATATATGTTAAATATGTCTAGTTTATAGAAAAGATTATAAATTGGTATAAATAATAAATGGCATATTTTTTTTTTAAAGTTAAATTGCACAATTATAAATATAATACTAAAATAAAATACTTGTATTGATTTGTTAAATACATCTTTTTAGTCTCTAATATGCTTTAGAATTTTTTTAAAACTCTATTTAAATAGGATTTAGGTGATGTATAAATAATTGCCAAGGCTCTTTTTTTGTAGCTTGCATAAATATCCTTGTTCTAACAATTAAAAGTTTGATTTTTTAGACTTAAGGTATAATTAGTTTTTAGTATTATTTTTTTATAGAAAATCAAAGATTCTTATCTATTTAAAGAATATATTTTTTTAATATAACAAATCTTAAATAATAAAATTAACTAAAATTTTAATAACACTAAATATAATTGTATAACTATAACCATATATAAATATATATATATATATATATATATATAGAAGATTTTATATTTTACATCCTTTAAAGATAAAAATTGACTATCTATAGTTTTTACATATATTAATTTAGTTTTTTTTATCAAAATATTTTCTGATTGTTGCTAAAGTTTTTATTAATTAAAACATAAAAAGATCCATAATCTAATAAAGTATAAGGAATAATTCTATAATCTTTGAATCTTAAATAAGTTTTATTATAAAATAAATAAAAGATTTAAATTATAAAATAATATCCTTATATAATAAATATTTTGATAAGTAAAAAATCAAAAAATAAATATTTAACTGAAGATGATAAGTAATATTATTTTTAAAAAATCAAAAATATTATTAAAAATTTATATGTAATAAAAATTAATTAAAAATAAATATATGCTAATAGTTTAATAATATAAAAAGAAGATTGAAAAGATAAGTTTATAAATCAACAATATAAAAAAAAAAAATTGAGTAAATTAGTTTATCAAACAATAATATAAAGATTAAAAAGAACTAGTTCAAAAGTTGTAATATAAAAAAGATCTTAACATAGTATTAAATCAAAGATGCTAAGATATCAAATTTAAAGATGTTAAGATATAAACTCAAAGATATCAAAGTATTTACTTGAAGATGCTAAAGAACTAAACTCAAAGACTCTAAGATATCAATTTAAAGGTTTTAGGATATCAAAAGAATGTGTAGAATTTTAAAAGGTGGTAAGTGCAACAAATGTAGCTACTTGATTTATCATAAGAGAGGACTTATTAACTTTCTTTCTTATTTTTTTTTCTTCTTAGTTTTTGAATGTTGTTATTTTAACAATAAAATAAAATTACCTACATAATTTTTATATAATAATTGTATTTTTAAAGCCCATGTAAGTGAGACTAAAGCAATTGGTTTAATTTGATATATGCTTAATGGTAGAAATTAATATTAGATGAAGATATGAGAAGCTTTTAATTAAGTTTGGAATTATTAGCAATTTGAAATCATGTTATTTGTAGAATAAAATCAAAAAAAAAAAAAAAAAAAAAAAAAAAACCAAGCTACTATTATAAGATTCTAAGTCATTTAATTACAAAGCAAAGATTGGATTGTTATCTTAGACCTTCTTAGAACTATGAGTAATTTTTGGAATTTATAAATTTTGAGTCTATTGAGATGATCAATAATAAAAAATTATCATGGTTTATAAAAAGCAATATCAAAGACTTTAATATCTTTAATAGATAAGATCTTATTTATATAATAATTTGTATTAAGAGTAGTTACTTGAGGTAGTATACTCATGAATAAAACTTTTGACATCTTTAAATATTCTCCTTTAATTACTCATACTATTTATTGTAATAATAAAAAAAATTGATGTATTATAAATATCATTTTTTTTTATTTGTTTATATATTTATTATATGATGCTTTTTATTTTTTATTAATTATATCATCAATAGAAGAATTATAATATATTAATAGATTATAAAAAATAATATAATAAAAAAATAAAATTAATATCAATTTAGAAAAAAATAATTCTTAATTTTTTAATTATTTTGATATTTTAAAGTAAAAATTATAATTTATTGTTTATCAAGAAACATCAAATTTTAATGTTGTATATGTTAGTCTTGTTATAATAATTTAGACATAAATCTAGATAGACTTTTTATACTACAATATACTAATGTATAAGTAAGAAAGAAAAAAGAAGACCAAAAAGAAACATATTAAATATAAAAATTACCAAAATAACTAATATGAAGTAATAAAAATAACTAAAAATCTATAAATATATATATATATATATATATATATATAAGATATTGATAAAATTAAGATTAATTGTAGTCTTGCCTCAATGTATGCTAGTTAGCAAGAATATCATGTAGAAGTTTTCTAATAACCACAAGACTTGCAAACCAAGTATTCAATTGTAGGATATTTTTGTAATGATCTCATAGAAGTAAATAAATTCTAAAAGAAGTTTTTATGTTTAGATAGAATACATATAAATCTAATTTTTATTTAGATATTTTTTTTTTAATTTTTTAAAGAAGATATTATCTAAGTAATTTATTTTTGTATGTTTCTATTTTCTTTTATTTACTTAAGTTATATTAGTATTAATGGCATGCATCTTCTATATTTTTCATAATATATTTTTATAATTTTTTTATTCAATCAAATATGCAATGGTTTTGTTAGGCCATATTTTGACAATAAAGAAAATTTAATGGCCTTACCTTAGTTACTTCATGGTCATCCAATTTTAATAGTATATATATATATATATATATAGTTTATTAATTTTTTAAAAATTTACTAAAACTATATTTTTATATAAAATATTTTATTATATCATTAATAAAATTAATTATTTTTGTGGACATTGATTATTATAAAACTCAAAAAAAAATTAGTATAAAAATTAGTATAAAATTAGATAAACTTATATTTTATTACTTACATTACTTAAATAAAATATTTTATTTTATTACATTAAAAAATATTTTATTTTATTACATTAAAAAATATTTTATTTTATTATATTATACATAATTTTTTTGAGAACTGGTTCTTTAAGTAAAAAAAACTTTGTTATTGCTAAATTTAAAATCAAAATTAACTTGATCATCTACAAAGAATTAATAATCAAACCAAAACTAAGAATAATGTATCATTTATTCATTTCGTATAAGATTTATTGAATAATTAGATTGTGAGAATCTCTTAATATATATATATATATATATATATATCACTCATAAATTCTAACTATATAATATGGCAAATAATTCAAAAATTGTAATCTACATTCAAAAGTTAAGTTAGTCTTTTCAAATTACTTTCTACTGTCTTCATTCTAGAAACAGTAACAATAAAAACTGTAAGTTGGTGTGAAAAGCTACTTTATAGAGTTGAATGCATATTTTGATACTATAATAAAATATTCTAATGAAATATTCATTAGATAGTATGTCATTACAGCATTTAAAAAACTGGAATGAGGGAAAATGAGATATTGATTATATTGGACAAAAAATAATAAGTTTTAAAGCGTAAAATATTTCATTATTAGTGTTGATATTCTCATTTACGTCAAAGACAGCATGTGTTATGTGGGAGGAGATTCTAATAAATGGGAAAAAAGACTCGTGATCCAAGCATCTAGTCGTGGGTCACTTCTAAAGTAACCTTCCAAATCATTCATGATTTTACTAAACCAAGTAGGTACATTTTTTGAACTGGTAGTTAACTTAATTTTCAATATTTTTGTAAGATTTTAGAATATATGAATGGTCACTATGAGCAATATTTTGAAGAAAAATAAATATAAAAATGTAGAATATGCCAAGCTTGTAAAGAAAACAAATCCACACAACTACTTGTCTTGAAGGTAAAAAGCTACAACTTTTAAAGTCTTTGATTAGCTAAACTTAAAAATCTTAATTTATTTGACTTTGTATTTAAAACTCCATGTAGTGAGGAAAGAGGCAGGTGCCACACAGCAGTAAGAGGGGCTGGGCACCACCAGAGGCACAGACGGGCCGAAGGGCAGAAGCAACTCAGGAATGGAAAGGAAAGGCAGGGAGAGGAAAAGCCAAAGCAAAGAGCAAAAGAAGGGGGTGGGGGGCTATCAGGCATGGCCCTGGAAGAGGCTGTTGAACCGCCGGGGTGGGCAAAGCCTCGCGATTTATGCGAAGCCGAGGTTAGACTTAGTGTCCTCACCACGTCCACACAGTGAAGTTTGGTGGGGGAGAGTTTCGAGGTTGGCCTTCGGGCACAACCAACACTCCAACATCCTCCTCGTTCCTTCTGCTTGGAAGTTGTGGCGGCAGCTTGTTACAACACCATCTACCAGGACAGGATAATGATGTTGATGCTGATGTTGCTGATGATATCATTTCATCCTAAACAATAAATAAATATATTCCATATCCAACAATTTCATCCTGTTGTTCTTCTCGAATGCCATCCCATACGCCCCCCTCGGGCCTTCTCCGCCTGCTTGTGCAGTCTGTCTGGTTTGCTTGATCCAGTAACACAGAGTTGAATTTGAGGACAAGCACAGCTGCTGGCTGGTCACCAGGAGCTCTGAGGGTGTTACATCAGAGACCTCCCTCCCTCTTGCTTGGGGGATCCGCAGTTTTGGTCTCCCTCTGCCTTCCGGCTTCGCTCTCTCGTACACGCGAGGTTGTGCTGTGGATTTCTCTTGAGCGTAGATGTTCCCCTGTACGTTAACGTTGGGCTTCTCTTTCAGTCAATGCGACAGCAGTTTTTATTTTCTTTTTCTTTTTTATTATTATTTTGTTTTCGACTTTATCTTATTGCTTTTAAAGAAGAAACTTGGGCGCGAGGCGTGGAGACGATGGACTGGTCTGGAAGGTAATGATGGTGAATATGCTCCATAGAACTTTCATCCATAACCCTCTGCTAGCTTCAAAAAGTAGGAGCTTTGCGTGGGGTTGAGGGAAACCCACATTAGCATGTGGGCATCGCAGGGCTGAGATTAGGCAAAGGCGAGAAATTAGGGGGATAAGTCAGAATCATGGTAATGGTAAAGGTGAGAATAGGAAATCGGGAGCAGCAAAGAGGATTGTGAGAGTGAGAGAGAGAGGGAGGGAGGGAGGGATTTGAGCCCCGAGAGATGAGATGGAGCGAACAGACTGAGAAAGAGCAGATGAGTTATCTTTGTCACGTCGAGAGTCATGGAATTTGGATGCTCGAACTTGTTGCCGTGAGACATGTTGAGCATTACGATCTGAGGAGACTGTTCAAGCTATGAATATACTCGATGAAAGCCTGGGAGGAGTAAAAGCAATGCTTCAAGTTTTGTGGTTTAAACCTCTTGATTGGTTCACTCTCTCGATCAGAATGGGAATCGACCAGTGAATTAGATTTTACAAGCTCGACAGGATCGATTGGTCACGATCACCTCTTATTCATACTCGTCTCTTCTTCCATCCCTACTGCCCAGCCTACCTTTCGATATGCTGTAAAGATTAGTGGGATAAATGACAGTTTGAGGTTGCTGTAGGCGTCACGTATGCGATTTGTGTTACGATTCTCCATTCCTTGGCTGTTCTTCGCTCTCTTCCCTGCTCTTCCCCTAGGATTTTCTGGATTAATGGGTTTTCAGAGTAACTTGAAGTTGGGGTGAATTGTATTGAAAGAAAACTTTAGGGTTGGGTTGTAAGTCATACAAGTGAAGTTGCTTATCTTGGAGTAAGCGCTGTGGGTTGTTTCTGTTACTAGGTTTGAGATAGGTTCAGGTGTGTTCGTGATTTGAGGTCGCTAGTGTGGTGTTTCCCAATTTTGTGGTGAGGAATGCAGGACACCTGCTTTTTTCATGTTTGAATGTTTAGACGCGGGTGAATTTTTAGAGAGATTTGTAGAACTATGTAGGATTCCTCTTCTCCATTATGAAGGTCAGTTAAAGAGTTACAGATAACATCTCAGTCTACCTGACAAGATTGTTACAGTTTGACACCTATTCCAGGGTTCCAAGGATTTTGCTTGATGACAGATGTGGGAAGTCGATTACACTAGAAGTGAAAGTGAACTGGGGTGCAACAGAAATTTGATGTGGTTTAGACAGGTCAAGAAGGCATGCTATCAAGTGAAAGATGATGCTTTTCGATGGTAGTAGGTCAAGTCCGAAGTGGCCAGGAACGGCGGCCATGGGCAGTAGGGCAGAGTCGAATGCGGATGCTGCGAGGCGATTGCTTTCTGTGACCATTGGTTCTACATCTACCGACCGTCGCGTGAACAGTTTTTAGAACAGAGAGGAGACTTTCAGGAGACTGGCTGTAGCAGGGTGATGGCGCGCAGGACACTTTTAGCAGGAACGTCATCGGCACTGGAGGATGTTTTGCGCTTTGTCTAATTTCGTATGTAGGCACACGCTGTCTCTTGGAGTTCAAAATGTTCAGGCTTGCGACAATATGGAACCTGCCCAAGGACCGGCAAGGGTCTTATGGGCCCTTGGATCCCGAAATGGAGCAGTTACCGCATCCAAGCCGCAATCTTACTGTCTCTCGTGTTGTCATTATGGTGAGGACTTCCAGATTCCTTGCTAATCATTTATCAGGTTTTTCTCAGGAAAGACTTGCCTTATTGAGTATCTGTTCCATACAGTATCAATCTGACTGTAAGTTTCGTCGATAATGCTCCATTCAAAGATCAACTCTGAGTTAAATTTTAACGTGTAACGTTTTCTTCAAGATCTTGAGCAACTCTCCAGCACTTTTAATTTTGCTTCAGTCTCTTTCTTAGAACAAGAAGAGAATTAAAATCAAATTGTAGTAGTAGAAGTAGTCTACTACGAGTATTACTTATTTTTGAGTCAGTACGGATTTTGAGTTTGATTGCAGATGGAGTATTGATTTGTAAGGTGACGATATATGTTTTGCTTGTAACAGATTACCGTGGCAGTCTTGGTGGGGCTTCTAACTATAAGCACCTGGTATTTCACGCACAGTTATCCAAAGAGTGCAGTTGCCAGCCTTTCGCAATCTCTTCGTCTTGAAATTCTGGAAAACACTTCAGAACTCCTGGATGAAATATTTTCGATGAACACTTATGGATCAATGGCCATTGCGAATCTGATGGAGAAGAGTTTTTTGGGAGATGACTTCAGCAAGGACAACTTTGACAGGGTACGTGATGTAAAGACGAGATCTATTGAAGAGCCAATTTGAACCATATTGCACAGATGATTCAGGCATGTCTGCTACTTTGGGTTACAGGCAGCAAAGATTTCCTGCCTTGGATGCTTGTTTTTTAGTCTTTTTTAATTATTGTTTAGAAAAAGTATGTGGAACCAGCTTGCCACTATTTATTGAGTGTTGTGTTCTTTTATTTTTGTTCCTAATTTCAATACTGTTTTGGAAATTCTCGACTGCATTATCAGGTAATACACTGCATGTATGAGCTAGTCTTCCTTTTTGCAGATCCGCGATGCCTCTTGGGCCGTGTTCAAAGCTCTTCCAGTGGTGACATCATTAGGAGTGACTGCTGTCAATGGGCTTACAGCAGTCTATAACCGGGGTTTTAAAGATGAAATTGAAGGTTTCAAAGGAAACTTCTGTCTTTATGCAAATGACACCAGTGGTGCACCAGTTTATTACAAGGAGTACGTGTCTGAGGCGACTGGTAATCCATTGGGACCACCATTAATGCTAAAATTTCCAAATTCTCTTCAGGATACACCTTGGTTCCAAAAAGCAATGTCGTACCCTATCAACAATCTTACATGGACCATCGGTCGAAGCTTGACAAGTAAGCACAGTTGTGGAGGATGAATTTTCGAATAATAGTAGTCGTGTTCAAATTATGTGATATGCATGATCTTTCACCTGAGGAGGTGCTGTTCAATAATTTTTGATTTTGATCTTGATTCAAAAGGATTTTGTAATAGGATGTCAGTTATACTCGATTTGTATCGTATGCGGAATATCAATCGACGTGAAGAAGTCTTCAGTGTGTCAATAGATATTGTATAATGTTATCTGAATTAAAGATGAGTCAGCAGAATATGATTTGTGGCACATTGCTGACGACAATCTGCATGCAGGTGGGCAGGCATTTGTACAGTGTGGAATATCGAAACAAGCAAGAACTACGAATGAATTGGCTCTTGTTCACTCATCATTGAGTGCTATTGCCATTAATAGTTTTATCTCGTCCCTGGAGTTGAAAGGTGTCTACTGTCATTTTATAGAATTGCTGCAATCCCTTTCACCTAGAAGCCAGAGTGTGCATTTCATAAGAGTGAGACTTGAGAGTCATTGGTATGCAACAGTATCGTCATTTGAGAGCTCAATCATTCCCTTAAAAGAAATTTGAACTGTTTTCGTTGCTGCTCTTTTTCATATCACGCAGGTTTCCCGTAGTCTTGCTGACCGGAGGATTGCAGTGATAACTATTTATTTAAATGATCTGTGGATACTTGTTTCTGACTCAACCTTTGGCAGGGGGGAGCGTCTTTATTGCGGATGAGCACGGGACTCTCTTGTTCTCGTCTGAGCCAACAATCTGTGTTTTGAGTAACAAAAGCGAGTGTGAAAACACACCACTTGATCGGAATTCAGTTTTGAATGATGGAAAGTCATTTCTTCAAAATCGGGTTGGATTGGCCAACTTGGTTATGAGCGAAACACATGTATCTGATGTAATCTTGAAGGGTAAACGGTACTCTGTTGACAGTTGGCCATACACGTTTAAGACAGTGAAGCTATCTGTGGTGGTCATGATTCCAAGGCACAGTTTCTGGGGCCCCATGGACTATTACACTCGCATTACATGGGTATCACTTCCCCTTCTTTCGATTGGCGTGGTCTTCATTGGTTGTAGTCTTATATATCTCCTGGTTGAGCAAGTACAGGCGGAAGAGAAATTGAGAGCGGAGATTCTGAGGCAATCCGAGGCCAAGCACCGTGCAGAAGCAAGTAGAGACGCAAAAACAAATTTTCTTTCTAGTATGAGGTTAGTAATCTTGTGAAATTTTCAATGCAAATTGATGCTAACATTACTTATCACAGGTCTGTGTGTGACCTGGGTATGCAGAGTCAATCATGTGTATTTATGGACAATCAGTAATCAGTCAAGAGGGAACCCGGAAGCAAGGAAACTGGAAAAATATTGTTTCTTTATCTAGCTAATGAACGATGATATTAATCGCAATGGTCAGCAATTTGGTGATAGTCTCGGAGTTCTACACGTGCTCACTTTTCTTTGAAAGGAATGCCATTTTTTGACAGTACTATTTTGGTTCTTATGGACAGCCATGAGTTGAGAACGCCGATGGCATGCATTATAGGTCTCTTAGACATGCTTTTGATGGAGAACCTTACCGTGGAACATGAGGGAAGTATTCGACAAATTCACCGTTGTGCTACATCTCTAGTTTCACTGCTCAATTCTGCTCTGGATATTGCTAAGGTATGATTCTCATTTCTTTATTTTGACCTCCAGTTTAACTCTCATTTTTCAATTTGTGTCTTTCTAATTCGAATTTTTTGTCACTTAGTGATTTGTACAGAAGTGTAGAGGCTAAATTTAGAGCAAGTCGGAAACCGGAAAATCTTTGAAGAAACATTGAAGAGGTTTGCTGAAGTGCGAATGATACTTGTGTTTTTAAACAGGTCGAATCAGGAAAGTTGGTGCTGGAGAAAGCAGAATTTAATTTAGAAGCAGAGCTTACTGCACTCATCGATGTCTTTTCTGTGCAGTGCGACAACAAGAATCTGTTTATCTCTCTTGATGTGGCAGGTTAGTTTTTGATGTCTGTAAGGTCAATGGTTTTTGGAGGATTTACACGTATATTTTGCTGTCACTTCTTTCCTGTGCTTTCACTTTCCTTCATCTGTCTGGGATCCTGATCAGGATCCTGATAGGATTGAGCGCTTTGAATAGCTAAGCATTACACAAATGTACTGTATATTGAGAAGTTGCATCCTTGAACTGATATGTGATGCCCAGATGATGTACCAAAGAGAGTGATTGGCGATTCGGCACGAGTTATGCAAGTGTTCACAAATCTTGTGGGAAATAGCCTTAAATTCACTTCTAAGGGTCGTATAATGGTGCGAGTTCGAATCGCCAACCCAGAAGCTGATGTTTCTGGGAGGTTGCATCAACGAAGTTTTAGCCCATTTTCGCTCGAAAGGTTTAGTGAGGCATCCAATGCACCCGACACAGTGGTCTTAGTCTTTGAGGTGGATGATACCGGTCCAGGGATTGAGCCAGGTTAGTATGCTTTTTGTATAATCGTGAGATAGTAAGTGCATGTCTGAGACCTCCTTTCCTTAGCTTGTGTAAATTTTGGAGGCACCCTCCTTTCAGATCATATGAAGATTCGTGAATAGATTCTGGACATACAACTTTGCTAACAAATGTTCGTGGTTGACTAAAGGGTATATCTGTAGCTTTGAAGTTCACGTTGTTGATGCTATTGGTGTATGTTTTTGCAGCTTTGCGAGAAAAGATCTTCGAGAACTTCGTGCAAGGGAATGCCAGTACAACTCGCACGTATGACAGCCACTATAGCTTGTTTATCTTTTTAATTTTACATCATTTTTTTTTGCTTGTTCATTAAATCCTTTAGATCACATTCATTCTGCTGTCCGGTACATGGTCAAGCAGCCTCTGATCTTGCGTTGCTTGTTTGCAGCGTGGATTTCTAAGTGAAACCGTTTTCAGATTTATCCAATATTATCTTTTATTTACAGGTGCGATCTAGAGGATGATAAATGTTGGTTTCATATTGTGTGCAGGCATGGTGGGACAGGCCTGGGGCTAGGCATTGTGCGCTCTCTTGTTCAACTCATGGGTGGAAGCATAAGGATTGTTGAGAAAAGTGGTCCTGGAGTCGTTTTCCAGCTTTCTATCTGCTTCCAGCGGGCAACATCATGCGACTGTATTCCTTTTAGCTTACCCCCTCCATACCAGGGTACCGAAATTATTGTTGGCATTCCTGACCCCGATTGCAGAGCAGTTGCATGCGAGTGGATCACCAAACTTGGCTTGAATGTTCACCAAGTTGAATCGTGGGAACAGATACTATTATACATGAGGGCACTTAATGGAGTTTCTAGTGGGGAAGGAGGTAGAACTGGGTTTTTTGAGAACTTTTTATCAGATTCCTCAGCAGATGATCTTCAGCAACCCACCAGCGCCCCACCTAGACCATCGTCATGGTCACAAAGGTACGACTTTTGGAGAAGTTGGAAAGATGGTGACGAACGGCCGATCACTGGACAAGTAAGGCAGCTTATGATACTTGACACAAGCCTTTTACCTAGAGATGTGAAAGCAGAGCACTTGGAGGAGTACCTTCAGGAATCAGGGTTTCTCACAAGCTCACCTTCGAGGTGTCTGGATGGGTTAGGGGTGGCAAGTACGTTCGACATAAATGACAGACATAGGAGAGAACTGCAAGGGGACTTTTCAGTGGTGTGGGTTTGTGCGTCCAATGTCCATGAGCCTATTAAAGCTGCTCTTCGTGCAGTTCGGAGCTCATTCATAGTGAAAAGGCCCCTGCATACAGCTCGTCTAAAAGAGATATTTTATCTAGTCTCTCGGGAGGGAGATGTCATGCCCTCTATGGAAATCCAACGCCCACAGGAGCTTCATGCCTCAAGCATAATCAATTATGCAAAGCAGCAAGAGTGGAACGATCCTTATGCATGTGATGCTGAGGTGCCACTAGCTCAAGAACCTTCTCCTCGTCCAATCCCTTCTGCAGTTGTGCTAGGAAGGAACGTGCGGCACCGGCCCACCGCTACAAAGTCAGCTCCGCTTGAGGAAATCTCTTACTCAGAGATGGAAAGCAGATCATCTGATTCGTTTAGTCAGGGTTCAACCCCAACTAGTAAGCCCATGAAAAGGAGTGTTGCAGCCCTTGCCCAGCTCAACGGCAGAAAGAATGGCAATGCCAGTGCTCCTAAGCCTTTGGAAAAGCTTGAGATTTTAGTGGCTGAAGATACACCGCTCCTTCGAAAATTGGCGGTTGCTATGTTGAAAAGGCTGGGTGCCGTAACCTTTGAGGCTTCAAATGGACAGGAAGTGTTGGAAGCTGTAATGGCACGTATGTTGAACGGCCAAGCACCTTTTCAATGTATTTTGATGGATTGCCAGGTTGGTTCTTGTTGCCATTATTTCTTTACAAGAATGCCAGATTGATCGATTTTTTTGACATGCTAGTGTCAGCAGTCATCAAGTGAAGTAACCTTGGCTCCTTGTTTATTGTTTAGAAGCTTCGTCTTTTTATTTGATTGGGCGAGCTATAAGAGGTGATCACTTAGTAGAAATAGATCCCAGCTTCAAGTTGGTAGATGCTCGCTTTTCTGACAAATTCAATGTATGATCTGATTGAGATGTTTTCCTCGTTTTCAAAGAATGTGACACTGACAATGGTACTCCTCTTGCAGATGCCCGTGATGGATGGCTATGAATCCTGTAAGGCAGTTCGAGAATTTGAGAAGAATTATCCATGCAGAACTGCCATTGTGGCGCTGACAGCAAATGCCATGGCTAGTGATGAACGAAAATGCTTGAATGCTGGAATGGATGCATTTCTTACCAAGCCCATCGATCAAGAGTATATGGTTCAGATAATTCTTCGAACTGTTGGTTACAGTAATAGTGCTGTAAATTCTCCCCATGCCAATGCTGTCTCTGAAAATACGTACGATCCCCAAGTTGGCTCTTAATGGCCTGCAGAAAAGACACGATCCTGCTCTCTGTCTTTGCTCGTCCTGATACGGCCTGAGCATAGGTTACACACCCGCTGATCTCGCTTCATGAGTTTTCATGGAATTTACATCGCTGGGTTGACCTTAAATGGCTTCTCTGCATTTAACAGTATCAGCCAAGAAGAGGCTGAAAACAAATGTCTTCAACAATACGAAGCGGATGCGGTTCGGTTTGCTTGATTTGCTTATACTTTTACATGCACAGATGGCCAACATGATGTTTATGGCAAGAACTCACGCCAGCATTTCTTTGAGCAGTATCTACACGATGAAGTAAATCATTAAGAATGCATTCAAGTTGGAGGTACTTAGCCAATTTCTTCATGCTCGATTCCTTTTCTTGTGATCAATTGTGAGCCTTTTGTTTTCATGCAGACTGTTTCTAAGAATCGTATGGACTTTCTGGCAGTGGGTGACAGTTGGCACAGTACGTGTACACGACCATGTAATTTAGGCCCACTGGGCAACATCAGACGATGCACTACTTTTTCGTACCATAAGGAGGGTTGGTCTTCAGGAACATAGTAGAATTCCCTAAGTATTTGGAATTGCATCGCCCTTCTACGACCCCTCCTTTCCATTGTTTCTGTGAAGCTTAGTGTATTTCTACATTCATATAGGAAAACCTCCTAGGCGCAAGTCCGCTTAGTATTGTTTGAGATTATTTTCATTCTTGTAAAGGTGACCAATTTCTTGGACTAGGCAACATGGCTTCCTTGCAATGGTCATCACTGTTAAATGGATCGAGTCATGACTGGTTGGCTGTTTACTTGCTCTTACGAACCTGGCGTTCGTTGAAAAGAATAACTGCTCTATGTGTAAAACCATAAGATGAACACTTTAGTAGCTCGTTGTGGTGGATTGCAATGATGTGCTGCCTCCTTATGCGAAATATTCGGAGATAATATCAACTCCTAAAAGTTGATGTTAAGATATGAGCGGAACGCACAGTGATCCATTGTAGACAGGAAGATGGAAAGTTAACTGTTATCACGAGTTTGATTTTCTCACCGTTGGTGAGTTTAGGGGATGGTTTAGGTTATGGTAGAGAGTGCTTAAACCTATAAACTCCTGTTGTGTGTCTAATCATAAGATGTCTGATAACTTATTCCACAACTCTTTTGGTGTTTCCCTCAAAAGGTATGACTTTTGATGATTTCAAAACCTCCATTTTGTTGGATAGTAAAGAGAAAAGCTGGATAAAATTTAGAAATTAATAAGATTAGAATTCAATTTTTTACCAGCTTAGACTTAACTTATATAATTTAAATTTAAAATATTTTCTATGAAAATCAATGTATTAAAGTTCAAATGAAGTCTAAAAATTCCAAATGTATAGAAAATGTTGTTTATAAGATTTTTTTAAATTTGCTCTTATATAATGTGGAGGAGAAATGAATGAATAATTGTGGATGTACTATGATTTGAAAATCTCTATTTTCAGTACACTTTATTCAAGAAAACATACAAATAGTAAGGAATTAAAGTCTAGTTGTAGATGCAAAATCATTCAAAGTTATTTTTTTAGTTAAATTGGATTGCTCTACAGTTTGAAAAACTAAAAATAAATTGTATCAGTTGACTTCAAATAATAAAAGCTGTAAATCTGACTTAAATAATACATTAAATTTTAATGCATTAACTGAATAAAAACCATTTCTACTTAAGATTAATACAAATTTTATTGTGACATTATAGACCATTGTAGTAAATAATAATAATAATAATAATTAATAAGGAATTTCTTTTTGTTTAACAATCATGACATTAAATTACAAAACTTTTATTCAATAAGTACTTTAGTATTCTCTTTGGCTTTAGTATCGTTTGTTGAGTCATTGTTCTACTTTGATGAGTCATCACTATTTAAATATAATATAACTTATCACACTATAAAAATGACATTGCAAAAACATGATTTTAATATATAATGTTAAATTGCACAAGTAGAACTAATATCTTTATTTCAAAATATAAAAATTTAAATATCTTATAAATATGTAATAATTTTTATAATAAAACTTCAAACTTAGTTATATCAAAATTGGAATATTTTATCATATTTTCTATATTATAAAATGTTCCAATTTTATAAATTATACGAGGAATATTAGTTAAGGAATATAAGTTTACAACCTTGGAAGAACATATATTTCAACAAATATTATCAGATAAGTGAGGAATACTAGTTAATGGAAATCTATATGAAAATTTATCAAGATTTTCATATGTATTTTCATATCAATTTTTTAAATTTCATTCTTTGTTTGCACAAAAGATAAAATATCATACTAACATTTGAATTAGTTCTTATTTACTTAAACTAAAATTTTATATAATATAAATATTACTTTTATTATTTGAACACTTGATAATAATTATAAATAATAATAGTAATAAATTAAAAATAGATAATACTAAAATATATATAAATTTTCATATGTATTTTCATATCAATTTTCATATGTATTTTCATATGAAAATTTTGATATGTATTTTCATATGTATTTTCATATGAAAATTTTGATATGTATTTTGATATGTATTTTGATATGTATTTTCATATGATAATTTTCATATGATAATACTAAAATATATATGAAAATACATATCAAAATAGATAATACTAAAATACATATGAAAATATATATCAAAATTGATATGAAAATACATATGAAAATACATATGAAAATCTTGGTAAATGTTATCTTTATAAAATAAAAAGAAATATTTTAATATATTTAATTTTAATATAGGTTATCAAAATTTATACATTTAATAAATTAAAACATAATAAATATGATTAAGATTTTAAATTTTTTACTATTTTTAGATATAAATAGATAATTATTTGAAGATACAAAAAAATATCTTAAAATGAATTAAAAGAATAGAATATAGGTACCTAGATTATATTTCAATAAAAAATCAAAAAGCATATAATATTATATAATTTAATTTCTAAAATATAATTGGATTTACAATAATATATATTTTAAATATATGCTTAATATTTTATGGCATATTTTGAGGGCTTTCAATTTTAAAAATTAATCTTTGGTATACAAGAAAAAAAGATATCATTTTCATCTAAATTTGCAGAATGTCACTTGAGATATTATTCAAAAAGAAGTTAATTCTTTAAGATAATATTTTTAAGAGACTATTATTATTACAATTGTTATTTAAAAAGAAAAAATCATTTTGATAAAAGAATACTTCAGCATGAGTGGGTGTGTACATTAAACATGATTATTGGACAATGTATATTTTGTAATGAATGTGTAGTTATTTTAATTTAAGATAATAATATAGGTTCTTGTGTTTGCCAAAATCCCAGCGGCTCGGTGCCCGAAATCCAGCTGACAAGTGTGAACGTGAAAGTGAGAATATGGTAGGGAGCCGAGACAAAGCTTCCGTCCAACGAACAACGCTTTGGAGGGAACTAACGCTTGTCCGACGAGGCACGAATGAATGAGGTCACATGGAAGGCCGACGAAACCCCAACTCTGTCTGTCTGTCAGTCTGTCTGTCCGTCTCTCTGCGTCTCTCTCTGTGAGCCATTAGGGTTTAAACCCCACGGTCCTGCCCCTCATTGTTGCTTCCTGCGTCCAATCCCCAGCTCTGTTGTCCGTGAGGGAAAGGCTTGCACCGCATCTATCACTCCCCCATCTCCCCTCTCTGCCCTGCCCGTCACCATGGTAGGTCTCTCTTGCCGTTTACTTCTTGTCGTTGTTCCTGGTCTTGATTTACATGTTTGTGCGATTTGATGATGGGTGCCAGTCGGTTTGGTGGGGTTTTGGAACTTAGGGTTTTGGTTGATGAGGAAGTTCTGTAGAACGTGCTCGTGGTTTAGGGTGCTGGAGAATCGGCACTGATGATCACAGATGGCTCTGACCATGCTGAAATATATAGGGCAATTAATAAAGTCTCTCATGACTTTTACCTCTTCGACAACCTCCAACATTTTCAACGTCATGGACTCCTTTAACCATTTTAGGGTTTGGCTGTTGGCGTGTCATAGTCAAAATTAATAGGATTATAGTTTTAATTGTAGTAACTTTGTGTTTTTCTGTGACATAATGACATCGTTTATGACGTGCAGGTGCTTTCCAATGACATCGACTTGTTGCATCCTCCCGCGGAACTGGAAAAGAGGAAGCACAAGCTGAAGAGGCTTGTGCAGTCCCCTAATTCCTTTTTCATGGTACCTTTCCATTCTTTTGCCTTGAATTTGCACTCGTCAGGCCATTTGGTTTCATCAGATTCCATTTTTCTTAACTACTTGTTTTATCGAAACTTCGCCGTGTTGCTAAACAGGCACGCGTTTTAGTGTCCTTTCGACCTTGAAGTAGCAGTTAATTTGTTCATGTTTTCTCATGGATGAATGTTCCACTGTTTAGGTCTGGAAGCTTTTCTCTTATTTAGGGCATTGATTTTAGGGTTTTCCAGCCGTATTTGGACCGGTACTTGTATTAGCACGTAATCAGGCTCTAATCTTTCTTTCTTTTTTCTTCTTTTTTTTTTGCTTACGACCCAGGATGTCAAGTGCCAGGGATGCTTCAGCATGTAAGACGTCTTGCCCGATCTGGTGTCTGTCTTTTTCTAGTCTGTGTGAGTTGATAGAATAATTATACTGATACTTGAAATCTATTATCGTCTACGCTGTTGGAGTATGGGATTGGATATTCGATTGGATAATGAAAATATCAGGATTGGTTTCCAACTAAAGTATAACCGGTACGTGTGAATGCGCAGAACCACCGTGTTCAGTCACTCCCAGACTGTGGTGTTGTGCGGGAGCTGCTCCACAGTTCTTTGCCAGCCCACTGGTGGAAGAGCTCGCTTGACTGAGGGTTGTTCTTTTAGGAAGAAAGGAGATTAAATTTAGATATTGAAGCAGAATTTAAATATATGAGAATACCCAAAACAAAAAGCATGATCTGGTGTAGCAGTAGCGAGCATGGCATACAGAGTTCTTTTATGCCTTGTTGATTTCCCAAGTTGTTGGGTTTTAATGAAAATCTTTAGTTTATTGTAAACTGCTATGAATTTCTTTGTATGATCATTGGAATCAGAAAAGTCTTGGTATGAAAGTAATGCAGTAGTGTTGATTTTGACAAGGTGGTGAATTTGGATCCTCATGCCTTGTAGAGGAGTTGATGAACTTTAGCTTCATGATAATGCCAACTTGGATATACATGAACAGCCATGGATGTTCTATCACACGGATTGCTGAATGTCCACTCGAATAAATCTCGATGTTAGTGTTCTTTTTCAAAAAGGGTTTTCAAAACAGTACCTTGGTTTATTGGAGCTGACCACCAAACTCAGAAATGTGAACAATGCCTGTCAGCCTCTAGCTGGGAGCAACCAACACAACTTGAACTCCAATGTTTCAAGCAACAAGTCAGATGTAACACTACATCAATGTCCACCCCTAACCTGCAGTAGGATTCTCTTCTAACCTGCTGCTAAACAGGAACGATCAGGTGCGAAAGCAGTAATTACTATTGAAAGTTCTATGTGTAGCATTGTCTAGCCTAAAAACTCCATGGGTCCACTAGGTTTCAGGTGCCACAAGTATTCATCTAAAAAGATTACCCAAGCTGATGCCAGGCTTCTTGTGTGCTATCTCATGCCCTTAATGGCATCAAAACCTGGAATGCAATTCAACACATGTTTCTTTATAGAAGTAAAATAAAAGTATAAATAAACATTAGTTGCCATTTCTATTTAAACCCAATTATGTACATTGTTTATGAATCTTTTTTCATTGCTTGTTTCTTGTTAGTTCTTTCAAACTTCAAAATGAAAATTGTATTTGTACTTTAATATTATAATTGTTTTTTTGTGAATTAAACTATTATTAATGCCACCTATTCACAATCCATTCTTTTCTAAAATTATGGATCTAAAACTAACCAATGTGAGGCTTCCACAATAAACACTTTCAAAAAATCGTAGATTTTTTTGAAAAGTTTTTATTTTTTTTAAAATTAAAAAAATTATCCTTTAATTATTTTGTATATCATATTCATTTTATTTATCTAAACATTTTTCTTTACTTTATTCTCATATTTTGACGACATCCATTGACAAATCCACACAGAACAATTATCAAAGCTTTGTTTATTATATTTAGTAAAATAGCAAGATGGCACAAGAGGTAGGCAAGTGAAGAGGTAGGCAAGTGCCAAGCTATCAATTATAACAAGCACGTTGTAATTTGGAATCTTTTAACATACAATCATATCCAAAAAGCGTTTGAGGATAGATTTACTCAATTTTAAATGAAGCACATCAAACTTTGAAATAAAACCAAATCAAACGTCCCACTGTGCACCGAGATATATTCCGCATGTTATGGGAACACATGCTGGTTTGTTTTAAAGCCAAAATCAAACAGGGGTACACTTCTGATTTAAAAAATATACTTTACCCAGCTTGAAATTTCGTAGTGACTATTATTGAAATGAACCATGTGTATTAAACCACAAAAGAATGAGCTAGATTTATTATGAAGTTGTGCTGACAGAAATGACCATGTTACATTTTTAATCTAGAGAACAACACATTCACATTTTTGCACTATTTTGGCGCTGCTGAAACTGGACTTCATATCTTCGAGCTGTCTTATTATTTCAGAAAATGGTGGACGCTTGGAGGGCTCCTTGTGCCAGCATGCTGCAATTAGCCTACATCATGAACCCCCAAAAAGTAACCAAATCAGTTGATTAGGACTGGTGCATTTAGCGAAGTGAGCTAAGAAGATTTATACTAATCCTCATGAATAAGTTTATCTTCAACATAATAAAACATCAGACATGAGGGTAAAGTAACACTTACTCTCGCATGCCAGTGGGATAAGATGTTGCCCTGAAACTTGGACGCTCATGATTAATAGCTCGTCTCCTTGCGACCGCTTCTGGGTTGCCGTCCATATTTTGTAAACCCTCGTACATCTAAACCAGGATTTATGAATACATGTTTCGAGTACAGGCAGAAGCTTCATTGCAGAATGTGAACACTATCACGTCAATCCTCACCACAATTGTTATGTGAACAGTATTTTGATAAGACTTGACAAATAATATGAAACAAGGATTATGAATGCTACAAAAATAGAATGGATTGAGCAGGCTTCAGAGAAGAAATACACCTCGTATATTATTAGGCTGAAGGCGAACGTATCTATACTCTTGTCAAATGGTTCATTCCGATAAACTTCTGGGGCCATGTATTCATCTGTACACGAAACAGCGGAGTTAAGGGCAAAATTCTGATAATTGAAAAGCTCCCTGGCACCAGTCAAAATAACTTGAAGCCACTAAATCTATCCCTAATGCATGAACGGAAATAGTTACTCCAGAGAGCGCAAAGAAGTTCGAATACCAAGAAGTGAAACCAATAAAATGAAACTTACAACATCCACCTTCAGATCCATTTGCATACGATCTGCTTCCTAGCAGTCCAAAGTCTGACACTTTCAATTGGCCTGCTTCATTCTGCAGCAGATTCCTGAGCCCACATGAGAATAAGTGATTTTGCAAATGTCTCACTTCCACCCCATGCACTTGCATACTTAACATTAAAATAATTGAATTGAAGAAAAATACTCACCTAGGTCTCAGATTTCCGTGTATAATGGAGTCCTTGTGTTCATGTAGGTAGTTGATGCCTCTGCAATTAAGTAGACTGAACATGTCAGAACATCCCCAATCTAAAACTCAATTATAACCCACAATAAATCCATTTACAAATATTGTTAACAACCAGTGAAAGACTGACACACCTAGCGATATCAAGAGCAAACCCTTGTGCTTGCTTTGGAGACAGTCGCGACTTGGACATAAGTGAATACAGATCACCCTGCACACACCATCCAAAAGTTAGATGCTTCTGCTTAAATTAGTGAAGCTCAATAGACTACTGAAAAAAACACAAATAATAATCGATGTATTTACAAAAGACTGAAATGAACAATTGAATGAAGTACTTGACAGCGTGACCAATCGTTTGACAAAGTGTGATACCACAAACACACAGTTCCGACAAGACTCGTATGAGATATTCATACAGAGGTGAAAGTATATTCATCAGCAAAGATGGGATTAGTAAGACTGACACGCGGTAGGTACTCGGTTACAATTATCGGGGGCCATGTTTTTGTAACAGCACCAAGAAACTGCAAAATATTTGGGTGCCGCAATCGTTCAAGCATCAGAAGCTCTACTTTGAGATTGGTGCTGCCAAGTAGTACCAACACAAAATTCCAACCAATAAAGTGAGGGTTATTAACCAAAATTACACCTGAATTATATAATTTGTAAACAAGGGAGAGGTACACGGCTCAAACTAAGGCTTAAACATGCAGAATGTGCTTTTATCACAAAAAGACTGCTAACTGTTACTCACAGAAACTCAGGATCTTTCGTTAAAGGCGACATCAACATCCTTGCAACCACTTTTGTGCCGCGCCAGTTTACTACACGGAATTCTTCATTGGGTGTCTAAAAAACAAGCGAAATCTTATTAGATACATGAAATATTGCACATCAAAACAAGCTTCTCAATCGTCTATGCCACCTCTGGCGAAAACATGCATCATTAGGCGGGGAACAAAATAAAGTGATGTATGAGGAAAATACGACATTATAAGAAGGGTCTTGCTGCAGGAATCTAATGCTTTAAGTTCAACAGAGATGGAAAGATTAGAATGTCAGAAATGCACCTCTAATCCCTTTGATTGCGTCCAACAAGTGGTATTTCATATTTTCCTAAACCTTAGAAAGGAGTATACAGCGCCTCGAAATCAGTGGACAGTGTTCCATTTTTACCTGGCAAAGTGGAGGTATATGGTCCATTGGCTCCAACTCAGAACGGTCGATTTCATATTGAGCCGATATATCATCATATGAAAATCCTTGCTTCTTCTTATCCTGTTTGAGATCATACCATTGCTACGATTATTGTTATCCATTGTAATTAAATGGAAAACACAGAAGACCTGTAATAACCCGTGCAGTTGAAGCAGAGTTCGACTGAAAGATACGTCTAGATGAAACTCCCAAAATGATCAATACAATCCCACTACTAAGCTATTGATAATAAGAAACGGAACTCCCCCGCTCCTTCTGAAACTATTCAAAGTAAATTACTACAAAATTCTCTGAATGTTGAAGCGATTCAACCTACAAAATAGATGGAGGGATAAGGGCGCAGAAGTCTTGCCTCGATCCTTCCGCCATGTTGCTCAAGTAGCTTTACAACAACACCTTTCGTATATTTCCTAGCATCTGCCAGAGGCTGCATTGAAGAGAGGAATTCTGTTACAAATATTCTATGCACTTGGATTAATGCTCGTCATGTCATCGTGACTACTTTATTAGAACTACAAGCAGCATGACAAGAGTCGCAACTAATATTGGTTATTGAGTAGCATTTACACTCTCACGGCTCCCTGTCATTTCGAAAGAACGGAAGAAGACTCAGAGGAACTCACAGTATCACCCCACCGATCTACAGGGTTGACATCAGCCCCACGCTTGAGAAGCAACTCCACCACGGGTACATGACCCTCACTTGCGGCCAGATGAAGAGCTGTTCTCCCGTCATAGTCTGAAGCGTTCACGACAGCACCATCGTCTAAAAGCTCCTTAATTGCCGTCACATCTCCCTTACTGGCATAAGAAAGCAGCAAACTCGTAGTGCCCAGACCGTTTTGAGATGATTCAATCATTGTTGTCGAGGAATCTCTAGCTCAATTCGTGTAATCTGAACAGTCATGTTAGGACAGTGTTAGAAGTTTCGAATATTAAGATTGATTGATACGACATTAGTATTGGCTGCAGATATAATTCTTGCAGTACGTCTACACGGAATTTAAGGGATTAAGGATAAAGTAATACTACCGAAACTTAGTGACTTAACTAGACGACCAATCGCCCTCGACTTCAAATCTTCTGCTCAATCGTCCCTAGGATACTCATATACCTATTTACTTCAGAAATAATCTTATGATAACAACGTTATCACTCAGCACCGTTTTTTTACTATCTGTATACAGATGTCGAATCAGGACGCGAAAATAAGAGGAGAAAATGGCCAAATCTAATGGAAATTAGTTTGATCAATTTTATTCTCCCAATACACCATGGTACCAAACGACATCGTCAGCCATACAAGATTAACAGGAAAAACAGCTGATATTGAGTCGTAGTGGACGACAAAGGAATCAAACAAAACAGCAGCTATGCCAGAAACGCACCACGTCGTTTCCAATGTCAATGAGAAACGAATGGTGCTTGACCCCAGTTTCTTGAAGGTATCAACTAGTCCAGACAGCCAATAACCAAACAATTCCTCGCTGGTTTCAAGCTACTGTCGTGATGGAAAGCCCTGCAAAGAACCGAACACTAGATGTCCAACTACAGAACGTCGAGATCAACTTGCACCTACCTCCAAAGTAGCATATGACCCACCACCTAACAACTACCCTCCTCACAACATTGTGTGCACAATGATCACACAATTACGCAACCACATTGTAGACTAAAATTCTACACCAAACTAAACTTACGCCACCAAATCCATCTCCGATAATGAAAGAAACCAACAAATTCTAGCCTCATTCCAAGCACCTCCGAAGAACAATCCAAGAAAACCGCGGACCTCAACCCAAAAAAAAACTCTCCAAGAATCCAGGTTGCCCTAACTCATGAACCAAAAACCCAGAAGTCTCGTTCGTTTCACGAGGCTCTCTCTCGCTGTCGCTCGTGCAGCAGTCTAGAAAAGATTGGAATTCGAAGCGCACCCAACAACAGGAACGGGGAATGAATGCAGCGAAGCGCCATGAAAACGGATTTACTGAGGCACGGAGAGGCACACCCAAGCAGGCTGGCAGGCAGAGAGAGAGAAAGAGCGAGAGCGAGGGAGGGGGGTTTTTGAGGGAGATATGTATGTGTGTGAATATACAAATATATTAATATATTAATATATGAAATTATATGTGTGTAAATAAATATAGGAGGCTCCCGAGAGACGGAGCAGCTAGACCAGGGCCTCACCCCCCCACCCCCCATTCTAGGCCCCCTCCCCCCTGGACCCAAAGTGCCTATTCCCGGCGCTCCTCCTGGCCTGCCCGTCGTGTTTCCCCCTTGTGTCTGCAAGAAGGCTCTTCGAAACTCCGTTGCCCCTCTGCCCCTCTGCCCCCGGACGGACGCCCTTCCTGGTGCGACACCCCCCACCCCACCCTACACTGCCCTCCTCCCTACTCCCCCTACTGGCTACCAGCATCATCCTCCTCCTCCCCCTCCCTCTCCTTCCCTGGCCATGCCGGATGTTGGCTTGGCATTGCCTGGGGCTTGGACTGGTTGCATGGCATGGCATTCCATTTTGTGTTGTGCTGTGATGTGGTGGTGGTGTGATCTCCCTCCCTCCCTCCCTCCCTCTGTGTCCGTCCCTCTGTCCCACTTACACATCCTGCTAATCTGTGCTAGCAGCAGCAGCAGCAGCAGCTTGGAAGCTGGCTTCAGCGTCTCCACACCCCTGTTGATAAAGCCCTGAAAGCATGCTGCTCCCTGGCTTGACTGTGATTCCCCATGGTTGCAGGATTCCATTCTGCACATCCCCTGTGCCCCACTTGAAGAAACAAACAAACAAAAGCATTACCTAGTTTACTACATCACTGAAGAAAAGAAAAACAAAAGTGACAGAAAAGAACACATGGAAGAAGGAGAAGGGTCCCTGTCTTGCAACATTCCACAACCAGTATCTCCTACCTTTCCTTCCTTGACTTCTTTCTTTCTTTCTTTCTTTCTTGATATCTAATTATCCCATATGGTCCTCCTTTTAAACAGGGGCCCTATACAGAACAGCTCTCTAAGAAAGAGAATTGATCCCAATTGTGACCAGGAACATTTATTTGAATGAACAGGTAAATATTTAAACAAATCAGAATAAATGAAGGGTTCAAACATGTTAGTGTTCAGTTTGTCAACAAGTGGCACCCACTCCACAATTTTGGTTCATTCATAACATAGCACATGTAAAGAAAAATCCCAATGACAATTCAGAAATTGCCCATGTATAATTAGAGCTACCTACACAAATATCAATACTTTTATGTACATTTGAAAAACATTTTGGGTCACTTATGGAATTTGATTCTCTTGCAATCTATTTACTGAGAATTGACAGCTTGGTTGAAGTGCATATTAGCATGAGGTGGGACAAGTATATAAATTCCGTAGATAATTTCATAGTTAAAATAAACAACTCTAGAAGCAAGGTTTCCGATGGGAGATAAAACACATATCTTTCAATATTTATACACCATAATCTATACAAGTTATATATCTAAGAAAGAAAGAAAGAAAGAAATAACAACAGAAATACCCTAGCATTCATAAAACTGTCTTTGTACTCTTTCCTATGATGGTAAAAAAGGAAGAGCTTTTTGCATTTATAATAAATATCTTTAATGTATTGTAACATGAGAATGAATTTCTTAACATTTTGACCTATACTGTTATTTTATATTGTGATTTAGGCTTTACCTCTACAAGACAAAGTATGTATTATGAATATTTTATTTCTTTTGTGGTATGCATATAAAAAATTATAAAAAATCATATTTGACATTCATTTAATTTCAGATTTTTTTCCTTTTTGCTCTACCATAGAAAAATTGGAACTGTATTGTTACAAAAATCACAATAATTTAATTAGTTCTGAACCATTTATAGTTTTATTTGAAAACAATTTGTGTGGATTGTCATTAAACGTTTACCTACATAATATCAGCTATTATTAATAATTTATTTCAATAATATTTTTAAAATTGCAAGTGTGAAATGTAATGATGAAATTTGTATACAAAATTTATGTGTTTTGCTAATTAAATTGAAATTCTCTACACTACAAATTCAATTATATATTTTATTAATTTTTTGACATAATTATATATGATTCCAATTTAAAATATAAAGAATATATGATATTTTGAATAGAACTACTAAAAACACAAACTGCAACACATTACAAAAATTTGAATTGATCCATAAGTTGATATCATATTTATTATTTTACATTTCATGAAGACTCAATTAGGTCTCACATTTTGAGCACTCAAATAAAACCTTTGTTTCCTTATAATCACAATACTTTTCCAATAGATCCCAAACTTATGTGTACTATAAATGTTTTTTAAAAATCTGAATGCATATTCTTAAAATATATGTGTATAATATGTATAGTATTCATTTAAAATCCAATAAATTTATGGTATTTTTATTACAATTTCTTGTGTTCATCAATCATGATGTGCTTTCTTGCACAATCCTTCTAGCATAGTACTCTATTTTCAAAAAAGTCATGAATGCAGTGATGTGCATTAAAATTATTTATTTTTGGTTTTTTGTTTTTGTTTTTTACAAGTCCAATGTCTGACTTGAGTTGTATTATCCATTTAATTTCTACAAAGCATTAACAAGTTACCTTGTATTATGCCTTCATGATCAAATATGAGATAGGAGTTTGTTTCTTATTATTCTGCAATAAAGATTTTGATTAAATAACAAACAAATATTTTATTCTAAGCCTATACTTTTTTGTATAAATAATATATACTGTATCATAATAACTTCTAATATCATTTTTTGCTTCCTAGTAATGAAGTAACGCTACATATAATTTCCTCTAAATATTGACTTATAGTGACAATATTACTTATTTACATTGTTTTAATTTCATGAAATTGAAATAAAGCACACAACAAAGATTTCTTATTCTCTGTTTTTATTAACTATTTCCATAAGTTGCTTTATTCTTTTCGGAGAATGGTTCAGGGTTATCAAACAAGTCAAAAGAGACTTGTTCCAGGTTGACCATCAAATTCAGCACTTCGTAATCAGCACCATTATAATATTCCACGATAATACTGAATCGGAGTGCTGGAAAGAACCATCAAAGGTGCTGTTCTCTTCGAAATCAAGTGGCTGCTTGCTGCGCAGAGTTATTGCCTAAGGTTGCACAGCCAAATAAATTTATTGTACGATTGTATTACAAGTTCCTCATCCTTTCAACAGTAGGCGTTCGCAGCGCAGCGTACCAGTTCTCCCCGACATCAGTCTCTGTAAATACAAATTTTAAATTAGAAAACAATATAAAACTTGGTATGGCAAATTATCCATTCTAAATGCACCGGAAAGATTAGGTACATTTAGGCTGATATGTTAGTGAATTTTCGAGAAGCGGTTGAACTTCAAAATCGATTCAGGTTACTCAGAGAGCTTACCATGACCAAAAATCTATGTTCCAAGATAATTTGTCTGTAGTTGGATACTTTAAAAATGATTCACATGCAGTACCGAAGGGGGTGTACAGTTCAACACGAAAAATGATTCCAATGTGTTTCCTACAGCTACTGTAAAAGAGGCAGCTACGCTACGCACTGGGTTTGACACCCGCACAGTGTCGCAGAATACAAGGCAAAGACAGATTCAGCGCCAGTGGTGAACAGACATCACAAGAAACACACGATGCATTGGTATAAGGAGAGATGGTCACAATCGTATCATACACTTCCAAAAATACACTGGTTGATGTTCGTCACCACCTGAGATCATGCCATTTATAATAAGCTTCATGCCAGGACTCAATTATCTGATATTGGCATGATGCGATATTGGTTCCAAGACTAGGAAAAGCCTGGAACATTTCATTGCATTTTCCTGAATTCAGCGAAGTACATGATTATCTAGGCTCCGGGCACTGCCTCAGCGGCAGGGGAATCAGTCGCGGCATCATCTCCAACAGGCCTCTCGATCTTGGCACCAACTTCCTCGCTGTAGTCTCCATGAACCTACCCATCCAACCACCACGCATGACATCAGAACATTCCGCCTTACACCTAACAGATAAAAATGTCTTCGAAGACACGAGATCAACACTAATCACCTGTTCTAGAATGTTAAAGAGCACATGCATGATTCTTAAATGCAGTACTTAACCTCAAGAGGCATTCAGGCATTGCGAACAACCTCAAGTGAGCGTAAATAAAAATTGACTCACCTCCATGAGCTTCATCAGGTCGAACTTGGGAGCTTTGAGGATTTTCACTTTCCTGATGAAAGTGTTCTGAAGTGGGTAGATTCCTTGAGTTGCCTTCTCAATTTCCTTCCCAATCACCTCGGGAATGAACTTGGCAACCAAATCCTTCAAGTCACAAGTTTGGGCTTCACGTGTCATGATTTCCCTCATCTTACGCCTGATCTGCACTTCCATGATAGCGGAACTCAATCAAAAACCGACAACCATGCATGGTATGCTTGCCTAATATCTACAATCGACCGACAACCTTTCAAAGGAAGAGGTCGTCGTATTTCCTTCTTCCACGTATAAATCAATACGTATACTTCGTACGAATTTCGCTCTATCCCGAACGATTTCTGCTCATCCGCAATTCATGGCTTTGAAGTTGAATCCCATGTGTTAAATGATTTCTGACAGATACAGTCCTACATTAAACAAGCGAATTAGCAGCGGTATAGCACAGTTGCGAAGACACAAACCTGACGAATTTGGCTACTTTGAGCATAGCAAGTTTTCTTAATCTGGTTTGGCCGCTTCTTCGTAAATGCAATGCAAAAAATGCGAAGCTGGTAGTTGTCTGTAGTCTTGACATCCACATGGGCCTCGATTAGACTCTGCCACTTGCGTACCAATGACCTCAGCTTGTCTGTCGTCAAGTCCATCCCCTACAACATTCAAGTATCGCAATTTCAAGTTCCGCCGTGGAAAGGTTATTCCTGCAAGAGTGATTAAATGTACACCCGGCTAACATCGCCGGCGGAATGATATACACTAACAATGAGCTCACCCAGAAGTTGGTGAGGACATTCTTGCCCTGCACATCCTCAGCCCTAAGCTTGATCTTGCGGAAGGCCTGATCTTCGTCATTCTGCAGGTCAGCCAAAGAGACCTCGAACACACGGCCTTTCAAACCATCGGAAGCAATCTGAAAACCCACCCAACAAAACCTCACATCAGAAGCTAATTACAGAAATACAGAGTATAACATTTCAAGTCAGAAATAAACCAAACTTTAAAATAAAATAAAACAAACAAACCAAACCAAACCCTCGCACCTTGGTACCCGCCGTCCTGGTGACGAGGGTCTTCCCCAACGACTTCTGCGTGAAGGTGTTAGGAGCCTTGATGTCATACCAATCCTTCTTGGAGAAAGGATCGACACTGCACAAGACTCAAACGTCTCCATGTTAGTCCAAATGCTCACGGAACACTTCGAAGCAACAAAAGCCTACAAGAGCGGCACTGGAAGTAATGGAGGGCAAAGCAGGAAGGTGTACATTTTCTTCTTGCCACCCTTCTTTCCCTTGGAAATCCGCTTGTTCTTGCCGACCGCCATTGTTGCGGAGGACGGAGCAGCGCCAGCAGTGAGAGGCACAGGCGTAAGCTGAAAGAGGTAAAAGCAGCTGGGAGCTCCTTGCTTTTGCCTCTGGCCGCTCCTCCAAACCCTAATTCCACATGCCCTAATCAGTTCCCGGCCGCGTTCACACAACGGGTGCCCAACAAAATGGACCCTCAATCCTCAATCCCCCATCCCCCATCCCCCCCCCTTTCCCTGCACTTTCGTGCTCCTCCTCCTCCTCCTCCTCCGTGTCTGTTCTTAATTGGAATTAGGTCAAATTAGCTGCAAAAATGAGACCCACAACCATGATGTTCCGTCAAGTCATGCCTTTGTTCCAGCTTCATTCATCCATTTTGCATTCTTTAGCATCGTTTTACATGCATATTTCATTATACCCTCTATTCGTTACATTTCTGCCTTCCGAACCCGTCAATGAGTTTATCTAGTGCCCTGATGTTTTATTCGTTTATTTATTTGTCCATAATTAAAATTAAATTGTGATCCTCTTCTGAAATCTTCTTTCAGAATTTTTATTGTAAATAAGTCCACTCATATATGATTTTCACTTGATTAAAAACATTACATCAAACTGGTGCATTTGAAATTTTAAACTTTGTAAAATTGTAAAATTCCAATGCACATACTTTTCCTGCCTTCGTACAAAGAACCAATAGTTGACAGTTTAAAAATAATTAACTTAAAGTGATTATATCATTCCTTTACTAAAAGATCTTAACCATTCTAACATTTTGTTAAGGATTATTTATAAACAATCATAATTTGGTAATAAATCATTTTTACCAAATAACAAGTGAATCAAAATATAGTAGGAGTTCATTTGTTAATATCGATGATTACATCATGACTAGATTATTTATTTTAAGTGTTTAAATAAATATAGAATATAATTATTGCAATTTATATCATAAAAATGAATTATATCAGAAATGTAGATATTTATGAAGTTTTAATTGAAAAACTTTTTGTTGCATTTCGAATCATCATTAAATGTTAAATTTTAACCCTATAAATGGGAATTGTTATTCCAAAATTGAAATAAAACCAAATTTTACAAAGCTGATCATGAAATCTTTGAAACTTTTTAGTTTAACATATCTATTGATCTAATGATTTTGAGTTGGCTTTAAGAATAAACACATCATGTTTTTTTTATTAGATGATTATGAAAATTTAATATTCATGAACATTATTGTGTGACAACTTATTGTCAACACAACCCCTTTATCTATCAGTTTTTATGTTTGTCTATTGTCTTTTGAGAAAATGTTAAACTAGAAACTTTTCTTCCACTTCTGTAATTTTTTTTTGTTATGATTCAGGATCATATATCATCAATAGTTGGTTGTTCAATAAAACCATAATTTGAAAGAGTATTCTACACATTGTTCCGTCAGCTCTACGTTATATTCCTCAAGTTAATAATTGAACTTTATGCACATGCTTCAACTTCAATTGTTGTTCATACTGCTCGAAGGTCAATCGTTTAGATTTAATGATACAAACGCCGCTTTCTAGAAGTCCCATTTTCTGATGACTGGATTTGTCTGTACAGAGGATGAATTGTCCATCATCCATAAAATTCCAGGTTAGCAACACGCAAATCTGCAAGTGGACACTATTTTCTACACACACACACACACACACACACACACACACATATATATATATATATATATATATATATATATATTCCCAATTAGAATATCACACCACATTTGCCTCTCTATCTCATCGGTCCCACTCTCTTTGGTTCTCCGTAACTGACCAATGAAGAACTCCACCTAATAAAGGGGCACATCTGGTTAGGAACATGAACTTGGACCTGCTCCGTGTTTATATAAACCCATTTCCAAACAGCGAGCAAGGTTTCACATGTAAAGAGAAGTTGATGAATGCTCACACTCGCAAAACGAGACAGATGCTCAAGTACTTGAGCTGTACTTTTCCTGCAACAGTAGATCGTATCTCACATGGTAATAGATCTTTGATCAAAACATCGTCGTCTTACCTAGTTCCTGTTTCGGCTGTGCTACATAGCCCAACAGGAACAAGTCCATAGCCAGCTGCTGAATAAGCAGTGAGGTGTACTTAGGTAATGAGTACATCCAGTGCATTTTCGTCATAAGATCCCATGTGCTTCATGGATAAATTAGGTCTTTATCTCAGCTTCTGCGCTGGAAAAACTATGTGGTTGACCTCCAAGAAGGATACAATCAGCTACAGTGACTGTCAACTGCCTAGCTTCACTCTAACAGCATGTGCAGCACACTTAAACATGCTGCATATACATGAAATCCATAGAAACGAAGAACTCCAGAGCCACAACGCAGTTTACGCTCATCACATCAAGCCCCGGCTTGGTCTTGTCTGCTCCAGGGACTACACAAAGCATACGAATTTGACGTGTGCGTACCTTCATGAAAACACTGAACTGAAAAGAATATTAGACCATGGCGCGTGCTATTGAAGGAAACCTCGTGCTCAGCAGCATCAACCTTGCCACACATGAGCACGTCAGCTTAAAGGATTGCAACGCGATTCAAGGAGGCTGTGCCTTCGCCGGTAACAATTGCGCTTCAAAAGCACAGATGACACTACTTCTGCATGAGAATTCAATGATTCGACCCAAATTCTCTACCGGCGGCTTCCCCTCCAATTAATAGTGTGCAAGGATCATCCTAAGTAAATTGGTTGCACAGGCTGGAGGCTCTAAGGAATGAGATGTTAAAGCGGACTGCTGCGATCCTTCTGAGAGTGGTTGTAAAAGCAGTATAGGATCGCCTTGCACCGCAGCCAACAGTGAGACAGTAAACTATAGTCACTGCTTCCAAAGCTAGTTGGTCTCCACAGTTTGTAGTTATACCTTTGCACCCACAGTCACGATTTTCTGATTATCATTGCCATCCTCGAAAAGCGAACGCCATCAGCTTCAGCAGAACTCAAGGCAGGATTTGTTTTTAATCTGGACTTGGTCTTGCTAGAAGTTTCGTTCCCAAAACAACGTCGTAACTTCTGTTGTGTGAAAGTTATGGGAGAGAGAGTAAGATCATCTAGTACACTTGTTTCCTGTCAAGTCACCAAAAAAAAGGATATGAATAACAGAAGTGGAATGTTCACTGAGGAACATGCTGACACAGTCAATGTGATGCAAAGCAACTTCAAAAGTCACGAATCGCAAAACAGGCGCAGTCTAGGCCACCTACAAAATGTAAAATAAGTAGGATGCTTATAAAGTGCAGTATCGAGCCGCCTCCATTCTTGCTCAAAAAAAATCTTGACGCATTGGCCATACAACACCAAGCAGCAACTTTGATATCCTTAATAGCAGCATATAACAATTTTAATTACACACCTGGAATAGATGGTCGACAGAGCGGAACAGGTTGAGCTGGATATCGGAGGCCAATCCACTACGCTTTGCACTTGCCAATCCTGACCAAGTTGCTTGTAACACACTTCGTATGCCATACTTCAAAATGACTTGGCTCCTGCATTCGCCCCGGAAGGAAGGCTTCCATTAGTACCTGAATTGCTATCAGAGGATTCAATTCTTGAGACGGCATGTATTCCTCATTACTAATCGAAAAATGATCACAGCGAATTCCATGAACTCTGGATCATCCTTCGAGCATCAGGTTTCTGACTCTGTAACATCCTAACGGGATGTGACCCAAAATGTCAGCAAATAATCTCCAAGGTGCAACAAAACTCAGTGACATCCGGAGGCAACATACCTGAAGCAAATTATCCCTTTACCATAAACTGTTGGAGTCGTGGCCAATGCATTGCTGCACAAATTTTTGTACACAACAAAAGCAGGTTAATAGTCAATTGCTGAAGAACAAGATTAAAATCATCAAGTTAACATCAATGATCATTCATTGGAGCTAAACCGTTACTGTATCACCGCATTGATAATAACTCAAATATTGTCCTCCCAAATATGAAATCCCTTCGGAAAATGAGGTTTAAGTCTAAAATCAACTATAAATAGAAGTATTGGTCACAAAACCTCAAGTGTTATTCCATCACTGCAAACAAATACGCTTTCTGAGATGAATTGAGCAATTTATATCTAACAGAAGATGTTCACTCCATAAAAATAGCATCTAGCAATTGAAAGGTTTATCCTATCCCTACTGTTTACTACAACGCCACTTCATCCAGCTAAACCATAATAAATTGAAAACTGTTGCTGATTGTGAAGACAAGCCCGGAATACAATACATCAATAATTAATAGAAGGGCAGAGAATGGACACACCTACGTGCACGCTCAGCCATGACCTCATGGTTTAATTCTGGGCAATGTGAAACTACAAGCATTAGCCATGTCTTATACCGCCTCCATAATGTCAGTAGAAGTGCCCAAGTCTCTTGAATCTCAGCTTCATCCCAAAGGAATTCCTCCCGACTTCCCGAAGCCTTTGAATCCCCATCAGATTTCGAGGACAATTTCGGAAACACCTCAGGAAGATCGCCCCCAGCATCTTCTATCGCGTTTGTAATCACATCTCTATATTTAGAATGCCTCAAATGCTCAATCCTTTGGACAGCTTCAATAATAATAACTGCTATATGATCAGCACGATCAGAAAATGCAGCTCCAAAAGCTTCATATAGAAGAGACCAATCATTAATAACAAGCTTCTGGGTTAGTGAACGAAAGACCGCAGAAGGATACTCGCCATCCGGTTTTCCACGGTCCCACCAAGCATTGAGTGCTGATCGAATAAAATCATAACCTCTTCGGAAGACTTGAAATCGAACTCTTAAATCCATCGACATTGCAGAATTTCGTATTTCCATCCATCTGTACACACGCCCACACACATGAATCCAGTGTTAGTGAAGATAATCCATTATACTCATTCGGTTAGAAATCCCGGCACCTAAGAAATGAGAAGATTACTATTTGAACGTCATATTTTGACGATGGGATAAGCACCATTGCATAGGTCTCGAGACTGCGGGGGGTGGGATACGGGTAACCAACAGCGATCTAAGTAATACTCCAGGGAAAAACTTGGGGAGAGCACATACCGGAAGGTCATGCTTTCAGCCCCCAAAGGTGGTAATAAGCCACGCAACAGCTCGTATAGACCTGTCAGGAAATGCCTTCGATTACGCTTGACTAACATATTATTGCTCCACGGATCTATTGAATTATAAACAAAGAGTTCCTTTTAATATATAAGTATTTTAAATGCATGTATCTAACCTATTTAAACAGACTGTTAATAGCTTTATTTACTTATTCTCGTTTCCAGCCAGAAGGAAACTTCTGCCTTCCTGGACTGATAATCAGCAGGTTTTTAGATGTTGATTCTTCAAAGATAAAAACATCTTTGTGGGCTCCCGCATAGCTGCAACAAACGGCTTTAAAGAAAGCCTGAATATCTGACGAACTTCCACCTGCCCCAAGCCTAAGCCAGAAAAGATAGACAGCACTGGTTCAAGTGACAAACCTCGGTAAGGCTCCAGGAACATTTGCAGGCAAGGGAAGGTGCCCCCAAACATCCTCTTTACAAGCGACTCGGTGCCATCGTTTGCATGTTCGCATGCTTGAACACAAATCCTTCATATTCAATTTCTTGAACACACACGCCAGCAGCTCATCGTCCATCGAGTCCATCGGACAACCCTCAACTGGTGGAGTAGTGGGATCCTCCAATGCAGACGAAGCTCTGCTTGGACCTGCTGTGTCTGTGTTCTTGACTTGCTTGCCTCTCTTGCTTGGTGAGGACTGGGGGTCATCGATGTATCCGGATGTAGACGGCATCTTTCGCTTTCCCCCTTTGAATATGTCACTCTCCCACCCAGGAAACGCGAAGCTTAGCTGAGACGTTGTCGGTTCTTCAATTACGACAGGAATCTTCTCACCGACCAGCTTAGCAGACTCTGCCATCTGCGACTGAAATGTTCACAATCGCAAGAATGTCAGAGTAACTCCTGCCCTAGTAATATGTGCAATGATATCAAGATGAAGTGAAATAAAGAATGCAGTGGAATTGACTTGGCCTTACCACCGGGAACTTGGCATAGGTGGCAGCCAGCTCCATTTCTAAAGCAGCGTCCAGAGCATCTTCGTCCCCTTCCTCGATGTTCACAATGTGACCCAGAGGCTCATCCATCGCCGCAGCCAGTTCAATCTATCTCAGGCCGAACTGGATCGTGTCTCAATAAGAACGCTATTCTTGGTTCTTGTAAGACAGGATCAGCACTAGCAACGGAAATCTAATTACTTGCACAGGCTACGTGGTTGTTAATTGGACTCCTCTGTGGTTTCCTTCGTGTTCTATTCTAGGTTTGTTCGGGGCGGATTGTCAATGCACCGAACCCAAGAACCAAGGACATCGTCGAGTTCCTAAGCAATTGCCAGCCAGAATTACACCCTCGAAAAACCCTAACTCACTATCCACACTCACACCTACGGGGAATTTTACTTGAGCTATACCCAAACCGATATATTCATGCCCAAATTGTTTTTTAGAAAATTGGTTAATGCAGTAAACAGACTCATCCCGCTTCAAAGCCCAACACTGTCACGACCAAACCCCACAATCCAAAAACGTCAAACTCACGCCGCACAAACAACTGCTGCAAAAACACTGACGAAAAACAGGTAGTCGCGAACACTGCCCAACTCCCCAAAATTCTAGGCGAATTGCACAAGCTCATACTCGCAATCCCACCCCCACGAAATTGTGTGAAGTTCAAGCGATTCCTGGGGACCAGGGAGCTTTCCATGTGCAAATGGGAAAGAAGATGGAAGCCAGGCAGTTTCGACGAAGGCGCCCCTGGGAAGGAAGGTAACTGGTTCCACTGTACCTTCTGTCTTTGCCTTCCCCTGCATTTGTTTCATTCATCCATGGATGATGATGACTAGTTCATCCGCAAGAATTGTCCCAGGAGGTTATGGATGTTGCCTCGGAGGAGAGGGTCAGTGTTCAGTTGTTGAGTCCGCAACCTCGAAGAGATTTACACTGCAAGCAGGTGAGTGTGTGTGTGGCTATGGCGGCGATGGCGAGCACAGCCGCAGTGACAACGAAGGCGGACGCTGCTCCGGAGGACCCCAAGGTGGACGTCTTTGAGGATGATGACGAATTTGAGGAGTTTGAGAATGAGGTGTGGGACGACGCTGGCGACGCGAAGGGTGCTGTTCAGCAGTGGGAAGATGATTGGGATGACGACGACGTCACAGATGATTTCTCCGTGCAGCTTAAGAAGGAGCTTGAGGCCGAGAAGTGATCGAAGACCTCTTCTTCATGTCTGTGGCAGTTTTGAGATTGTAAATATGTGTAATGAGGTCTAACAAGGGGGTGGGAAAACCTAAAAGTACATAACCTGAGAAATTTCCTTCAGATAAGTTCCCTTTATGGCACTGGAAAGTAGGGTGTTGGGTAGAGATGTATACTGTTATGGGCGGTCCTAACAATTTACATGGTTTTCTTTTTTCGCCCTTTATTTTCGTATGAACACTCTTGAAAGGTAAAAAAAAAAAAAAAAAAAAAAAAAACTCCATTTGTCATCAATTATTCGTGGGTGCATGTCATTGAACGCTTCGAGGTTGTTGTTGCTATTTCTAGCAGAGTTGATCTCGCGATCGCCCTACAAGTCGGGATCAAAATTATGAACCAAACCCCCACTTGGTCGATGTTTGGACATACTAGGCTGTTGTCATTCAGAGCAAACAATTGTGAATTAGAAATTTTGAAAATAGAGGCAAATTTGTGGGCTCTTTTATGCTTCTACGAATGGATTGTTGTTGTAACTGTGGGGTGAATCTCAATCTCCTAGGTTGTTGATGCTGAACTGGGCTGGAGGCACACAGGCAAGGTGGGCATGCGAGTAATGGTAGCAGTGGGCTCCAGAAGATTGCTACCTGGTGGGGAATCAGTGTGCAGGATCATCAGCAGCATTCGTGATGGATCGGAATCACCCGAGTCAGCAATGCCAAGTGGTGCAGTATGCAAGTGCCTTGCTGCATTCGGGTGCCGTGTATTTGTGGCTTTACGCATGCCTCTGGTATCCTCGCTCTGATTGTTTCTCCTTCACAGTTTCGGTTCGGGAAGCTTTCAACAACTCATGTGAGCCAGGTTAACACCATGCGTCGGAAGATGCATTAAACAGATTGTTAACCTCCTCTTGGAGGGGTAGTCAATTCTATCATCTTTAGGTCTCCATTCTACCTTCAAGATATATATATATATATATATATATATATACCTTCATTTCTCAAGTTCAAAACATTGTTACTGTAGATGCTTGGTTTTTTTTCAACAAAACACTAAACTTTGGCTTCAACTTGTGTTGAACATTAAGTCAATATTACTACCTTGTCATTCTTTATTTATAGTAAACCTTTGACTTAATACAATGCTTTTAAAGTAAATTGTTGAGTAATATTAACATTTCATTCTCAAGTACTTGCTGCACATATGAGAAATAATAATTTGTATCAACATAAGTCTAAAATACTAAAGAAAACCATTTTATTGGTAATTATAAAAGATTATAGATTACCTGGTTTTGATTTGGAACATGGTGGAATGACTAATTTTAAAATATTGAAATTTTTAATGACAATAAGATTTTTTCAAAATATAATAGAATTAAAAAGAAACAAAATAATCTAATGACATTTTTTCAAAGATTAGATAAAAACAAAATATAACAACAAAATATATTGACTTATGTCATATAAATTTTAAGTTATGTGGTGGAGTTACAATTGAATTTTAAAATTTTAAAATCATATCTGAAAACTTCTATTCATGAGAAGAAGAAAAAAAATCCATAAAGGTTTTTAAACTTTTTGTAGAAGAGTCTTCTTTCTATATCTTCATAAAACATCATAAGTAACTAAAAAATAATGAGTTTAAAATCATTATTATTTCTACACATTTGTAAGCTTTTAGAATGGTTGTAATTACACAAAAGTGGTTTAAGTTCCAATTATTAGTAAACAATGCTAATAATAATAAATATTTAATATTATCACTATTATACTATGGTGGTTTTAAAATCATACAAAATCAAAATGATAAATAACAAAAATTGTAACATTGCAAAGTACAATTAAATTGCAAAATAAAGTAATTTTGTGTATAAAACTTAAATATACAACTTAAACTAAAAAAATTATCTTTTGCATGGTTTTTAGCAACTTTATTGTTTGTGTCTAAAAGACTAGTATCCGTAAAGTATAAGATAAGTTTAATTGGAATAAGAATTCAAGTTGGACATTGCTTTTATAGATATAAGACATATTTAAAAATTGCAATGCATGCCAATTATTAAAATTAAATAACTTTATATTAGGATTTTTTTTAATTTTTTTGATTGTGAATATATTATTTTGAAGTTATTAATAATAAATATTACAAATATATATATATATATATATATATATATTTGGCATAAAAACAAGGTGTATTTGGTATTATGTTATGTAAAATTTAGCATGGAAATGCACTAGGCATTTGGCTATGGAAAGATTTCAACTTATCTTGAAGTTCTTCTTGTAATAAAAAATAAATGTATAAGACCTTGAAAAGGTCATATTTTTTAATTTTTGAAATTAAATGGTTTTAGAATTTTTGAACCATTTGAATGGAGACTTTAGACTAAGACTATTATTTGAGAAGGAGATCAAAGGATTATAGCCTTGGAAGGATGAAGTCTTAGTTAGTTTTATTAAAAAAACTAAATGAAACTATAGGATTAAAAATTAAACTTTTTATAAAATTATTTGATTGATTTTTATAATTTAGAAGTTGGATTCAAGCAAGCAAGTAGTCAATCTTAAGATAAAAATGTGTTTTGAATACATTTGTGATGTTAGTTTTGCCAAAAAGGCACTATTTTGTGAATAATTAGGGGTCCAACCCTAAAATCGAGCTTAGAGTAGAAATGATTTTGGGCCTTTGATTGTAGATTAGGATTTGTAATATCAAGAGTGAGGATTTGGCTGCCACCCTTGAGATCTCTTGGCATGATGGTAAAGAGGCTCTGACGGCCTTTCTTCTTTCTCTCCTTCCTCTCCCTTGGTGAAGCCTTGCCAAAAATATTTTAGTGTGTTTTGATTCAATAAACTCTCCTTCTTTTATGTATTAACCTTGGATTTTTAGGCACCATTTTCTCTCTCCTTCATTTCTTTTTACAAAATTTTGTAACAATCTTTTTCTAGTTAGTAGCTTTCTAACAATACTAAGTACACTTAATTTAAAGCCTTGAGCAATTTTTGGTGAATTTTCAAAGTGAAAGAGGTGCTTTGCCCTTGGTTGTGGAGGATGCTCACTTTGAAAAATCATAATGCTATAATTTCTTCTTTTTTTTTCCTTAAATTTTAATATATTAAATGTGCTCTAATGTCTAATTTTCCATGAAATTTGAAGTGAGGAGTTTAAAATCTTCATGATTTTTTTAAAAAATTTTAAGTACAAAGGATTCTATTGCCTTGGTAGAACAAAGGCAATATAAGTCCTTGAAGTTTAAAATTTCATATCTTAGTGGCCATGAGCTTGTTGCTTGTGAGATTTTAGTATAAAGAAGATATATAAAATTATTTTAAAAAAAAAAAATAAAATCATTATTTTTGAAGCATTATTCAATTCTTAGTGAATTTTTAAGTATAAAGAGGTCTCCTATCCTAGTATTAAAAGAGGATTAATGTTGGAATTTTATGTCTCATTATTTATTTGAAATTTTTTAATATGATTTATTATAATAGAAGCATATTAAAGTCTTATTTTAGAAAAAAACTACCTTAGAATTTTGGAGCATCTTACATATTATTACCAAATTTTCAAGTGGCAAGGATGCTACCACCTTTAATTCGGCCTTGGTGGATAAGTTTACTTTCTTTAATTACTCCTTAATAATAATTGTTAGTACTTAATCCATCTTATTAACTATTAAATTATTTATTATTTTAATTATTATTAACTATAATTTTTATCCTTTTTATCTTAACTTGATAATTAATCTTAAATTCTTAATTTACCTCCATTTTTATTTTTACAACAATAATCTTTTAATTTTTATTCTTATTTATTTTTGAAATTTTTTTATCTTTCATATTTTATTTTTAACTTTTATCTATTATCTTATATAAGTATTTGGTCTTTAATTTTTTTCTTATTATCTTTAATTTTTTTTAAAATTTTAATTTAATTATTAATTCTGATTCTAATTATTAATCTTAATCTTAATTACCAATCTTGATTCTAATTATTAATCTTAATTTTGAATATTAATTCTAATTTTATTTATTAATTTTATTAATAGTTGATTAATTAGATTATTAATTAGATTATTAATTAGATTTATTGATTTAATCTAATATAGTAATCTAACTTAAGACTAAGATTAAGTATTGCTTGGAAGATATTTAACTACTAAGATTATTATTGCTAAAAAAATTTTAAAAATTATATATAAAAATAGATAAAAAATAAATCTAAAATTAAATCAAATTTAATTAAATTAAACAATCCACAATTGGAAGTATACTCCATTCTACCTTTGAACTTATTGTGAAGTACTAATCTCATTAGCTAATGAGAATTAGATTCACAAAATGCATAAGGTGTTAAGAAACACCTATCTTTGCAATCTTAATCTTCTAAGAATCAATCAATTTTTACTTCTATTAATTTTAAATTACATTCTATACAATCATAAACATTCTAAACAAGGTCTTAAGTAAGTTCCAAAATATCCTAAATATATCCTATCAACCTTTGAAAAATCCTAGATACATCTTATCAAATCTTAATTAAATTCCAAATAACTCCTAAGTAAATCCTAAATAATCTCAAATAATCCTAAATAATCTATATTAAATCCTAGAATAAACCTATCAAATCTTAATAAAATCCTAAATAAATCCTGATGAAATCTTAATCAATTTTAATTGATTCTTAACAAATCCTAATCAATCTTAAGTAGATTCAATAATAGATTAAAATTCCTATAATTTTTTTAATTAATTGTTGATTTTACTTTAAATCTTGCACATTCATCAACATCTAAGTTGATAACATGTTCAATACAATTGGAAAGAATTGTATTTATATATTTAGAGAAAAGATACATAATCTACTCGAGTATTGAATAACCATCTTTTCTAACCTTGATAATGAGTTCTAGCACTAAGATCTCTCTTTTACATTGTTGAATTTCTTCTAAAATTTGTATAGATATTGGCATTCATGTCAACTACTAGTTTATCAAATTTTATCTCAATTCAATTGGCAGATTGTTGCAAATCTTAAAACAAGATGATATATAATACAACATTGTACAATTATCCTTATTCTCTATATTAATCTTTGGTATCATTTTTTTTTTTTATATTTAATTTATAAAATAAAAAGAAACTAAAATGAATATAAGATTTGAATAAGAAAATTTATTAATATTTATAAAATTATATTGAATTAAAATATTATTTTTTTAATCTAAATTTTATATAATAAGATCTTAATTTTTTATATTATAATTTATTGATTTTAATTAATATTGATGATTATTTTTTATGATCTTTAAATAATAGAAGATCAAATTTGCATTAGTTTCTAATAGCATATCCTATCAAGTATTAAAATTTTAATTATTTTATCTTTGAATTAAATATTTATTTTTCTTTACAATTATTTCAATTTGTTGATTTTATTTATGAAAAATAGTTAATATATAGATATATATATACGTATCTATATATATATATATATATATATATATCAAATGAAATATTTTTCATCATACTACTAATTATTAAAAATGTTATAAAGATACCTTTTTATAAATATTAGTAGTTCTAAATAAAAATTATAAAAATTATTAGGTTTTAATTTATTAAAAAAATCCAAAATCTAGTTTTTAAAAACTTGCTATTATATTCTTTTTTTATTTATTTATGATTTGTATTGTAATGCTTTTATTTTATTCTTAATCATAATAAATTTTATAAAAAACTAGAAAGATTTCTATTTAGTAAGCCAAATATATCTTATTGTCTAAAATAATTTTAGTAGGGTATAAAAATCTTTATTATACATAGACTATAAAATCACAATATTATTGCAAATATTGTGAAATTTTGATATGTGGTTATTTGAATATTTTTAAATGATTCTTATTTATCATTTTTGTTAAAAATTTCAAAAATTTATGAATAAGAATAGTTCAAAAAAATCAACCAATCATATATAATTGGAATTCAATCAATGAGGAAATTTATTATGATTAACAATCACTCTTTATTGGTTGGAATTCAGCTAATCAAGGAATTTTGAGGACACACACCATCTTTTTTATATAAAGTAGATAGTTGATTTGGATACAAAATTTTACATATTATATTATTTGTAAGCTTTCTTGGAGTGAAGTTTTATGGTATGAAGAAATCTGAATAAACTAATGAGCAATTATTTAGTTAAAAGAGTTTTTTTTCTTGTAGAGAAATAATGTCTGATTTTAATTATCAAAAGAATATTTTTTTAATACTGTGTCAAACCATAATTGTGATTGAAGGTTCATTATTGAGATCACCAAAATAGAAATCCACCATTGTTCTGAAACATTTGATAGTGGTAGAATGTTTTTCAAAACAACATCAAAGAATTATTTTTTGAACAAATTTTTGTAAAAAAAAATCTTCTCTGATTTAATTCAACGGCATGAAAAAATCTTAAATTTTAATTTCAACGTGTTATGAACTTCAAAATATTCATCAACAAGACAATCATAGGGTGCTTGAGGTGCAAAGAGATGCACTGGTCATTCAAGGATATGCAAATGCACATTTAAGTATATGATCTTTTAAGCTAAATTAGTAAAAGATTTGCAAAAAAACCATGTCAGCAACCGAAAACAAGGAAATTTTATTTCATCGTTAAACAAAATTAATCATAAAAAGTAACAATGCCATTGCAATCAACAGAATTGTTGCACAACATTTAAATTATTGAGCTGTTGAAAAAATAGTCCTTGTAAGTGACAAACTGTTTCTTCATTCTTTGATCCTTAACAGGGCATAGTCAGATTAGATATGTTCAACATGTAGTTTCGCTACCACCCCTCTTGATCATTTCGATTACAGCAATGATTTTGTGTATATACTCATCGCGCTTGTAGTTCACAGCCAGAGATACCTGTTGTGATATTATAACGAGACGTTAAATTGTTGTGAATTTTTGTTGCATGTCTGATTTGTTGTATTATTGTTCTCATCTATTGATGTTACTGAGCATACAAAATCTTCTTTTTGAAGATATTGGAAAGGTTGGTAACAATATATTTAATTCAGACGCCATAGATAATGTGCAGAATGCAGATAGTCTAGGAGCGAATGGTTCATACAGTTACTCACCAAAGACAACTTATTTAATTTGTTCGTAAAGAACTCAATCTGAGATTATTCTCACTTTGAGACAACATGGTGTTGCTCGTCAACCCCAATCATTTCATGCATTTTATTTTTCAAGAAGATTCCCATACAGCCTATGAATCTTTTGATGTCTACCCAAAAGAGCGGAAATTGGCACTGTACATAGAGTACAATCGAAACAAAGTCCGGGTCATTAACCTTAAACATGCCCCTTAAATACCCTTACGAAACGGAAGGGTAACGGTGAAATAAAAAAATAAAAAAATAAATAACGCTAAAAATAGAAAATCGTATAGCATCCCATCGCAGTGTGCAGACATGGCTGTTCAAGGGTCACTGATGTTCAAGTGCCTAGCCTGTTGGCTTCACGACATTCGTGTACTCTGGGTCACGTCTGCTGGCATATTGCTCCTTCTTGTTGCGATGGTTTGCGAAGATCCAATCTAACGATAGCAAGGTCAAAGCGACGGACAACAGCAAGAGAGGAATCCAAAGGTTCCGAATAGATTCGATCGTGGGGGGGCACTGCTGCGTGACAATGGTGTCAAACGTGTTGTACACGACGGAACAGTTCGTTAAAGCAGCTATCGTTGGGATGATGATCTCTAAACTTTGGCCAGCTGCAAGAAACACCCCCACACTGTGAGATTGTATGCACTCCAAGATGTCAAAAGCTTCTGAAAATTTTTCGTCTTAAACAGAGTGGAGTCAAGTTCGAATGCGGTACCTGCGGAGAAGTCCTTGATAGCTGCGTCATTCGATGGAGTCACGAAACGGCGTTGAGATAGACAAGTGGCAGTGACTGGCTCCACGTCACAGACGAAAGGTGCCAAAGCCTGAAATAATGTAGAGAGACACTTAATCAATAGGGGATGATCAATCTGTCGCGTGCTACACAGACGCAGTGAAAACCTTTCATTAAAACAATATGCGTGGATCCAATACTCACTTGTGGTAATCCTGCGAGCGTAACTGTGCCAGATGAACAACTGGTTGTGTATGCGAGATCGGGAGCTGGACCGATTGGATCACACAGAGCAGGTAAGGAAACGGGTGGTTGTACAGCGGCACCCGCTTGTCGGAGTCCATTGAGATTACCATTCGCCTACCAGATAGAAGTGAAGCAGAAATTAGTTACTCGTGCAAGGTTGTGCAACGATGTCAAGAACCAGCACATATCATGAAGCACGCCGACTATTTGAGCAGGACATGCACAGAGAGGTAGATGCAGGAGGTAGATGGAATGTACGCACCCGGACGACAATGTTCTTGACACCCTGCTTGACAACATTGGATGCTCTGGCAGAAGTTGCCTCGTCCACACAGGGAAGCAATTCAGCTAGTGTGGTGTTTGCAGGTGCTTCAAGATACTCGGCAAAAGCTTGGCATGTGTCCGAAGTCACACTGCAAAGTCACCAGCAGCTACAATTCAGAACTTACATGATTTCTAAAACCCGCATTAATTTAGATCACGAAATCGAGGAAACTAGTAGCAAAAGCCAAAAGACTTAGATGGAAGATGGCTGGGATACTAGAATACTTGTTGGCAGCATAGAAAACTCCGAATAAAATCCACGTCAATGCAGCAATCAGCCACCCGATCAGAATGATCCTGATAAGCACAGCATACGATAGTTTCTAAACAGCTGGAAGAAACCACTTCATGAGGAAAATGAGCCTGCCAATCTCCAGAAACGCTTAATACAACCAGCATAATGATTTAACTCACTATAACCTAAAAATAAAACATGATGTGGATTACTACTGGAAAATAAAAGAACTTACAGGAAAAAGATGGTCCTCCACCCCAGGAGTGCCGACACTGCAAGAAAAAACAAGTATCTACTTACCAGACATGCATCGGGTGACGGACATCGAGTAATCAAAATCAAAATCTAAACCCACTTAAATAAACGAGAATCTTGCATTCAGCAAGGGAACTTTTTTAAAAAATAAATTTAAATTTAAATTTAAGTATGTATATATATATATATATATATATATATATAGCGAGAGAGAGAGAGAGAGAGAGAGAGAGAGCTTTTTAATGCACGACTTAAGGGCGAGAGGTAGTCTTACGAAGTCCTGCAAAGACGACGAAGAGAGCCACAGACAGGAGTACGATCAACGCTAACTGTCTGAATTGAGGAAAACGGTGCTCGGGGTCAGTTCGCAGGTCGTCAATTGCAGGATTTTACATTATTTCGTGGTTTATCAAACAGGATGAAACGTTGGGAACCAGCGGTAGGAAAACAGAACCAGCAAATACGAAGGGGCACCAAAAAATTTGCGACGGGAAGATTCATACATTGCATTGATGATCTTGTTGAGATTGCGGATGTTGTCATCCACTATGCGGTCAATGTTGTTAGCTTGAGCATTTAATTGATTTACTGTTGTACCAAGTATCCCGTTATTCAACCCCGGAATATTATACTTGTTGGTAATGGTATCCACCTTCGACAATGTGCTCGTCACATTGCGAACAGCACCTATCGCGTCGTCTGCGGAACCAGCTATGGTGTCCCTCACCTTGAAGGCACGGGTATGAAATTGCCTGTTGCGGATGTACATCGTAACAATGACACCAATGGCGAAGAGTGACAGGAGCAACGCCAGAATGCGAGGAATCCAGTAATACGCAGCTGAACGGCGCTCCGCAACCCTAGCATGATGGCAGCAGCAGAGCTTACAACAAGCGCCAAGTGTGACGAGCACTCCCAGCAGAAGCCATGCCACACCAATAGCAAAGCCGTAGATTCCAGTAAGCACTGCTGACTGCAACAAGAGACCACATTCGTCGTGGACGTGAATAATAATGAGATGTCGAACAGTACACAATGTTTGTACAACTATACCGGCAACTGCTGATGCAACTGAAGATACCCACATTATCGACCACTAGAACTGATCCTCAGCAAGAATTGATTTGCGATATCGTAGACCTGTGATACTTAGACATTCCGCGTCTGCATCAGTGAGGTGGCAAAGCTTCAGAGAAGGTTAGTGCTGTACCGCCCAGTAATGCACGTTGGTCACGTCATATCCACCTCGGTATCTCTGAAAACTGTCCAGTGGGTCCAAGCGGTCTCCTCTCACTGCCAATAGTCGAGATGCATTCGATCGAGCTTGCAATAGCATACGGCCTGGAAGGGACAACTATGAAACAAGTGAGGATAATCCTAGGGCCCATCCCAGGCAAGAACCCTGGAATCATCCACGATGACAATTCAAGCCATTTGAGTCACAATGCTAACAGTTGAATCAAATCGATCCTTCAGCATTCTCAAAACGTCGATCGTGGCTACGCCCTAGAAAGGACTCATTACAAAGGCGGTACGTGGCCATCACTTTTTCACGGAATGTCTCAAGCATGCTAGTCCTCTTTCGCAACAATTAATTACGAGATGGTCGCTTCGCCACGAGGAGCCGAAGCGCAAGTTGGAACTCGAAATCCATGCCACTGTACTGCCGAAAAACACCAAGACTTTTCATGTTCAACTGCTTACGCAGTTCTGAAACATGCTTGATGATGCTGCAGCATCTGTTTGAACAAAGAGAGGGTCTCTACTCTATCAGCTTCCAAGGCCTCGAACCACCGCAGCCCCTGGAAGCCCCAAATGTGAAGGTTCAATGTAACTGTTCGTGGCCCCTAGCAGATCGCAACTGCCAAGTTGCAATAAGCATATTCCTGGACTTGAGCCTAGTCAGGAACTCGTTGCAAAGTAGCTGGCGCGGTGTTTGAATCCTCCCAATTACTAAGCGTGCCGACTTGAAGAATTTCCCAGTGCAGGTGGTCAAAGATTATTTCAGATTAACGTCAACTGTAAAATCTCGTTGCGAAAGTCATCTGCATTTATCTTTTCAAATATTTTTTCGGTGACGCAATCGAGAGCATTGACTCAATGAAAAACAACAAACATAAGGATAACCAAAGCGTACCAAGGATGTGACCACCGTCAAGGTTCACGAACTCCGAGCTCCACTCGAACGTCGAAAGAGACTCGTTTGCCAAGGCGTCTTTCGCAACTGCTCCTTGAGAGGAAACTTGAATAAAACACAGTAGTAGAATAATAGCCAGCCATTTCGCTGAACCCATTCCACGAGTCCCTGTCATGCACCTGATCCTAACTTGAAATTGAACTTCTAACGTCGCAATCTCCTTCTCCTCTGAACTGGGTCAACACCTGAACTCTCTCACACAACCAGCCCTTGCAAAATTAAAAATTGTGACTCACCGGTGACCCCTCAATACGAAGATCATGCTGTCTATTCGATATAATTAGAGGACAACGCGGCAACCCGTTGCAAGTCGACGACCAATCCTCTCACGAATCCTTTGATCATTTTTTGTATTGACCCCCGACGGCCGCCCTGGGAGATCCTCAAAAGATCAGCTGATCAGATCCAACGACAACAGTGAACGCAGACAGAGAGCGTGCGTTGGATCTTCAAATCCAGTATCTGTAACAGAGATGACCACAGAAGCTGTAGCTGATGGTTGCAGCAGGAGCGCGAGATGAATTGAAAGGAGGGGGCGGGGAGGACGATGAATGAGGGCGATAAATGAGAGCGATCCAGTGGCGCTACAGTGAGGGGCAGATTGAAGAGGGGCAATGTGGGTGGTGGGGGGGGAGCTGGTGCTTATTGCAGGCAGGGCCGAAATAGGGGGTAGCGGTACCAACACCCTCGTATAGAAACATCAGCTGAAACACCCCCCCCACACCCTGCGCTCCGACGGAGAGGGCCGACGTGGCACCTCACCAGACGCCTGGCGTCGTCGTTGTCCTCGTCGGCGGTATATTGCATACGCCCCCCATTTCCGGACCGCCTGCGTCACATGTCGGTTTTGTAAAGCTTGTGCGAGTGCCTGTAGGTTCATGCCACGTGGTACTCTTGGACGAGACAAATTCGGGTACGATGAATGAGCTTGGTCTCGTCATCCTTTTCCTTCCGTTCCGCTTCGAAAGATTTACAGGTTTAGTAGGTCTCCTTTCCCTTTCACTCGCCCTTTTTATTCCCTCTTTCTCTCTCTCTCTCTCTCTCTCTCTCCCTCCCCCCCCCCCCCCCCCTTTCTTCATTGTTCTCTTCCTAATCCTTGTACATGTTGTTGCAGGATGTAAATATTTTATTTTAAAAAAAGGTAACAAGTATTAAAAAGAAATTAACAAATGTGCCATCTACTTCTCACGAATGCTTTTCATCACACAATTTCATTGCACTCATGTTGTGTATTTGTCTAGATGTGAAGCATTGTCTGCTTGTTGGTCAGCAAGATAAATAAATTAACACATGTATACACACACTTGAAAATAGTTGGCGAGTAATGCTGATGAATGTGACACCTGAAAAGTGATTATTACAGTTACTAATTTAAGGATTTGAAAGTTGGCTAAATGGGTCCGACGAAAATTATAATGAACCACTCCCATTGCAAACATCCTGCATCCTTTCATACTTGAATTCTGTCAAAAAGACCAAAGTTTATTACAACACTTTTGATTCCTTATTACATATATTAATGAAAGTATGTTAGAAAGGATAGACAACCTGGCATGAAGTCCATTTTGTTTGTTGGTTTCTCCCAACTCATTTAATCCTTCATGCAAAGAAGAAAGACTCTTTTGACATTTATCCAATGGGATGCCAAGGAGATTGGAACAACAACCCAAGTTTGTGTGAGCATTAGGCAAGGGGCTGTATGCCACCTTGGCAGTGGCCCCATTCTTGGCTTAAATGCGTCTGTTCATATGCTGTGCCAGCAACACATCCATTCCAATAGTCCATTGAAGTGAGCTGTCCCCAATTTCAGATCCACCTTGGGCTCCACACCAAAATAGAGTCTCACTCATATGTTTCCCTACAAAAGCTGAGTTGGCAACTCAGCACTCCAATTTGGCTCACACCCAAGTTGTCCATATTCATTGATATTTATCCAAACTCTACTTTTGCAAGTCAACAGTGGAAAGATGTTGGAATGATCCAAATGTTTCACAGGTATAGCATCAAGGCTATCACTTGAGACTCAGGATACAAAGTTATCTGACTATATGTATAAGTATTCTAAAACTCGGTGATTTTAAATACTAAATTTGTATCAATTGATATTTTGGATTCTAAAAAGAGTGAAAATTGTTTGTTGTATATGTATATGTGTACAGACACAAATGCAGTACACTATCATGTATTAAATGTTTAAAGTATAATATTTAATATCACATTTACTAGTATTTATAATTATTATTCATTGTTTAAGATATAATTTAAAAATCTGACATGTGAATATAAATAAAATAAAATATGAAGTAAAAATAGTAATATGTTACATAAAATTTATATATCATTAAATAAGAGTGTTGCTAATGCCACCGAAAATTTTGCTACTACTACCACAATCTGTCATTCATTACATGTCATCATAATTTTTGCTACTACCAGCATAAGTTATTTTTGTTAATTTTAAAATTATTTTATATTAAAATTAAATTTATTTTCTATATGAATTAAAAATATATATTAGAAATATTAACAAAAAAATTATTTAAAAAATAAAATAAAGAAATATGATGAGTAGGTGACAAATTGTAGTAGTAAGAGCAAAATTTATGGTGGCATGTGGTGGATGGCAGATTGTGGTGGCAATAGCAAAAGTTGTGGTGGCATTAGTAATATTCTTAAATAATTATATTAATATGTAAAATGAAATTGGAATTAACAAGACAAATAACACATATTTTAAAACTTTTAAAGACTAAGTATTATTCTCTCCTTGTTCCTTTTTACATTAGATGCAAAGCTAAAAGTTAGTTAGTTTAGCTCCAATAAATAAATAGAAAAGTTTCTAAAATGATACGGAATATTATTATTATAATAACAATGACAAAAATGGTATGTGTGTGTATATATATATATATATATATAAATAATTTAAATGATTTCAAGAAATACGAAGTTAATATACATATACCAAATAGACAATGGAAATTTCATCTAGTAAAAACATCAAATTGGTGCAAAGTAAGTAGTGAATAAAAAACAAAAGAAGCAAACAACTGTAAACTAATTATGAAAACATCTAATAATGACAAAATATGAATAAAGGTATTATTTGCATGAGTTTGGAGAAGTTACCAATACATGGAAATTATTGATTAGTGGAATGCATAGATTTGTATAGTGCAAAATCAAGGATAACTAGTCTCGAAGTACACGTGAAAATGATGAAGAAGGGCAGGGCTAGTGAACACATGCCCCTGCGAGCCTTACCACTTCTGCTCGTGAAGGAACATTCATCCTCGTGATGTAGTGGGACATTCATCCTCCCAGCTCCGCCGGCAGTACCTGCACGCCAGGACAAGGGGGGGGGGGGGGGGGGGCGGGGGCGGCGAGGGTGTAGAAGGAATAAGCACAGACAGCGGAGCACACAAGCTCATGGAAAGCCACAAGCCCTCACGTGCACTCACTCACCTGTCGAGGGAGGCTGACCAGAAGCAGAATTGCACTCCTGCATGCACACTGACGCACTCCAGCGACCTTGCCTATAGAGCTCGCTCTGGGATGAACTTTCAGGGGCCGTGCTCCCGGGAACACTCGATGGGTATTTTCTACCAGCTCCAGCTTCCCTCCTTAGCTGCGCTTTTGCCTGGACCTCTTCTCTTGTGGATCAGACGCGTACTCACTGTTGCGCACATTTGGAAATACTCGCACTTGTTGGGATTTGCGCGCATATTCTTGAGCATTTCGAGTTATTGAGCGCAATCAGCTACAACACGGGTGATTTCATTGGAGGCGCGCATTCGCATTGACTTTTCATCGCGAATGGTTGGGTTTTGCGAATTGAGAAGGTTCTGCCCTCAACCCGTGAGGGTGCAGGGTTGAGTTCACGTGATTTGAAAAGAATGGGAGAAACCTTAGTATTGAAGAGTAAGGGGGTTCACAGGTATTTAAAGTAGAATCTTTGAAGTTCACAAGGTGCTTGTGCAGGAAAGTACATGTTGAAACTGTATACTAAAGGATTTTGACCAATGCAAACTGACGTCGGAGTAAAAATGAAAGACAAGACTGCTAAACAACAAAGCAGAAAGGCTAGAAAATTAGATTGTAAATCTGATGTGCTAGTCATCGATGGATCTCCAAACTATATTTGGGAAGGCCGGCATAAATACCGACCCCTTTTTTAGAGGATTGAGAATTCAACTCAAGTCCCTCGGCAATCAACTTTAAGAGACTAGCATTTATGTCATCCTCAAAAAACACCACTTGCTTGTCACAGTTTAGATCTCTTCAATAACTTGATATGTGTGCAACAGAAAGTTGTGTTACTAATCAGGGTGTGGTTCGAGACTACACATCATTTTGTCAAAGTTACCAGACTTCTCATGCCATGGTCTGTCAAATTGTACAAAATTTTCGTGTGTACACCTAACGCTCTTGCAGCATGTTGGTTAGATTTTTGCGTATGCCATTCACTGGCTCTCAACAACTGATCTGATTGTAGATGGATGCTATGTCAATGCAAATAAACAGCATATTTCACTACCTAACCCTAAAACCTAATCCTTGCAGAAAAAAGAGTGCCTCCAGCAATTATGAACGTTCAAAGAATCGGAAAAAAAAGAAGAAGAAAAAGAAAATTAAACAAAAAAGTAGGGTTCAATGTCGGAGCGTATTTAGAATTGAGATAAGGTACAAGATATTATGTTCGACTTGCTGCTTGAAAACATCATTGCTTCTGAAAATGTTTATGAGAAGGGAATGAAGAAGGGTTTAAGGTCTGTAACTTGAAACAAGAAACCATTCAGTCTTACTCTCGATGCTTGATGTTACGGACCAGCACGGGCTCCAATCTTTTGGGCATGAACTGTCCGGCAAACAAGTAGAGATGTCTAGGCTCGCCCCTGTGCGCACATTCATGTTCACTGCGTTTGCGTTGATATAATTCCACGGCGTCATCATTCCCAAACTTGGTGGGATGGGCTCCTCCTTTGGTCCAGTCCACAGCCGTCAAACTCCTTATGCCCAAGTTTTCTCGAAATTCGATATACAACATGGTGGGGATGTAATTCTCATGCATGTAGCAAATTGGCTTACAGAAATCTCGAAACCTGGAATATTACTTCACTCTGGACACGATGTAGATTTCCAGCTCTCTGTCTATTTCAAACCACTGAGCTTCTTTTCTTCAGTGGTCAATAGCCAGCTCTAGCTAGAGGTGGCTTGACGAGCCTGACAAGTACTGTAAAATCGCTCTTTACCGCAATGAGGTCAACACAATCTACGTTGTGCGAGCACGCAATGACAGAAACGGCGAGCAGCAGCCTATGATTTTCAAGCTGAGCTTCTCACTGGAGAGTTCATCACCCACCTGTGAGGGATTGAGTGCTGTGCAGACGAACCTGACTTCTAACATGTTGGGCGAAAAATGGACATGTAGGCTCAATGTGGAATTCGTTACTAGGAAGAGAGTGGACGAAAAAGCTGTAACAATCCTCGTTTGTGGGTGTCAGACTAAGAGAACGAACGGAGAACAATGTTCCGCAAAACTGCAGGATAGCCAATGAACGGCCGCTCCACAAGCGCTTCCATCGGAAGTCGACCTGGGAAAACGAATAATTCTTGGATTACTACGTGGAGGGTAAGTGTGTGCTATTCAAATTGACTGCAGTGCCGTTACCTTGGGCGACGTCGTAGTTTTGGTAAACACCTGCTCACATGCAGCGCGGGAAGTTTAAATGGAGAAGATACTATGGTGCACTGCGTAATCAATTCGTGGAGCTGGATATCATACTGGCAAGGGAAGTTATCCGATTTCATTGCAGAAGTGCTGGTGTTGCTGAGCTGATTTCGGCAAGGCATTATGCTGAATCATTGCCCTGATTCGTAAGGCAATACCACACAATTCATTTCTGGTCATCGATTATTACAGTAATTACATCCACGGCCCTGTGCGGACGGACATTCACCAGACGAGGGGATTGTTCGGATGCGTGGATCATGTCCCCAACTGCTTGCAGACTATGTTGTGCGCTTGCCTTGCGTTTGGGCGAACCGCAGAGCATCTACACAAAAGAAACACCTCCTACATAACGGCAACGGTTGTTTGGTACGTGATTCAGTAGTTAACGACCTGTGGCTCTGTATACTCGTGCTCGCATTCGTACCGGGAGAAGTATAGGCACAAGTATGATTTGCCAAGCCAGCCATTGCCGGATTGGTTCAGCCACTACTTTTGCTGGTTCTGCACAGTATGTGAATTGTGAATTTAGATTCTTCGCTTGAATTTCATTCGATTGTGAGATTCTCTTTGTTTTCAGTTGCTTAGGCGCTTGTTGCACAGTCCTTTTCCACCTTGAATGCTTCTTAGATTGTTGACGTAGAATACTGCTCTATAGTATTTGCAAATCCAACATGTGATTATCTAGTGTTATCATGAATCGATGACCAGAAATCAATTGTGTAGTACTGTTATGTACAAAAGAAGCTGAGACAAGTGGAGGTTATGCAATCTGACTGTTTTCAGGTTTCTTTTTTTCTTTTCTTTTTTCTTTTCTCCTACTTTCATATTGCATTTAAATTTTTGCAATTTTCTGTAAGCCTTCTTTACGTTGCTTAATGATTCCTCCCTTTTTTAATATCCCATGTTTCAATGCAAGATTGTAACAATAGTTGTACAGTTTTTTTTTTAAAAAATTATTTATTTATTTTTAATTTAATTTAATTTTTTTAAAATTTAATTTAATTTTTTTGTATTGCTGTTAATTTTATTGGTGCAAGGATTTTTGAAGACATTGTTCCAAGATGCCTCATGTTAGAGAAATATCACAGTCACTCCAATATTGTGAGAAAAAAAAAAAAAAATTTAGAATTTATATGTAAGTGTCAAGCTTAAATATCAAAAAAACATATTAATTAACTTAAAATTGAATATTTGATAATTAATATAACTATTTACTTTGCATAAGAACCTTTTACTACAAAAAAAAATGATTGTAAAAAGATGCAAAATTAATCTTTTATTTGGTTATTCTTATTTAAGATTAGAATTAACTGTATGCTTAAGGAGATTTGCATCAAATTTTACTTATAAGATTTTTAAAATTTCTTGTTTTTAAGTAGAAGCTAAACATTATTTTTGAATTTATTGTATTTTTATAGTTCTAAAAATGTAGAGATAGATAGAGCATCTAACCAAATTAAAAATAAGTGTAGACAACTACATGCATCCAATGTATGTAATATTTTAAAAAAGATCATGTAGCACAGTATGTTTTTAAAATAGGTAAACGTGTTTGTAGAAGTAGCTTCAATTTATTTATTACCCTGTATTGTTGTAATGAGTCAAGATTGCTTGTAGCAATCAATTTTACAAATGGTAAAGATTAGATCTAAAATTTACCTCCACCTTAACAAACACTTTGTAGACTCATGTTTAAAATAATATAAACTTTGTTATTGTAATTACATGCTCATAATTATATTATGCTTGTGCAATATTAATTTCAATTAAAAGCACATTTTTAAGATTAAATCTTTCTTGAATTTGAATATGATTTACTTTACTTCATCTTCTATTAATTGATTGCTTAATGCAAGATAATGTTCTTCTACTTACAATTAATACAATTATATTTTAAGTTGTATTTATATGCAAGCTACAATGTTTATTCTCTTAGAAAGATCTAATATTGTTGTCAACTTGTTAGATATGTCTATAGAATTAAAGATAATATATTAATAATATATAAATTATAAATATTTTTAAAGATTGAAAATATCAAAAAAAACATCATCTAAATTTATACAAATTTATACATATCAATGAAGTATATGTTCTTACAAATGGCTTTTTGTAAAATTTAATCATATCTGAGTTTCATTAATCCTTTGAATAAAAAATATAAACTTCAATAAAATCTTCTTAAAACCCTTTGTTAAGATATTAGAAATTTGAGTCTTGCAAAAAAAATAAATTTAAAACATAATCTTGTAGATATCATCATCATCATCAATGTCTTGGCCAACACTAAAATACACAACACTTGAAGTTGCCATCTTCATCACCTAGTCACTGCAGCTTCAACAAAGCATTTGTGTTTCCAAACAAAGACCCCACTGCAGCTTCCCTCCACCAACCATCCTGAGGGTGCTTCACCAGGTGGCGATGCTCCACATCAATTCTGTCACCACTCTGCATTCGCGATAATGGCTGCATGGGTCCAGCTCCAGAACTTCGCAGAGCCAAATATCCAAGCAAGCTAGCTGCAAAGAGATACCAATGCTATCAGAAACCAGTATGAACCAAGGCTCTTGCACCTTTGCTCTCTTTATCTGTGCCTAGTTTCTCAAATCATCCATTGGTGTTGCCGCAGCTTGTTGTTAGTTTCTTTTGTATGATCAAATGCTTCTGCATTCCGAGGTGACAATCCTTCAACTTGAGGCGAGCAATGTTTTAGGTGGTTCGTTAATCTGGGACCGACATGGTAGATTTCCTGCTCTGTGATTCTTTCCATACGGTTGGTGCAAAAACGAAATTATGTGTTGTTGCGAGTGTCCATTGTAGTGTTAAGCCTTGATGTGTGGATGTCACGATGTGGAGGCTTTGTAGTCTATCAAAACCAACGCTGTTCTGCATTGAACGATTCGACGGAGGCAGCAGCATTCGCCCATTGAGGAGTGTGCATCCGAGGAGGTGGTTTAGCATTCCCGACATACTCAGACCTTATGCAAGTTGATTCTGATCACGCACACAAGGGCCAGTGGGCTCCGACTGCTTGGATGATCGCCTCTTGAATTTGTAATCAGAGACACACACAAACCCGGGCGAGTACAACTGAGGATCTCTGGAGAAGTTCTGATTTGGTCATAAGTCCAGACAATTTTCAATCTCCATGGTGACGAATCGGAGACTGTTGACAACCTTATCGCCGGTGCTAACTGGGCACAGCAGGGACAGTGCAGATTGGCATGCGATTCCGTTTCTGAGTTACCAATTCTTCCGGCGGAGACATCAGAACGGAGCAAAAGAAAACAAATCCAATCGGGCGGGGCACGAGAAGGTGGCAGCGTGCCATGACGAGCACCCAGAATTCAGTGAACATCTCGCCCTTCAGATGGGTTAGTTTCTCTTCATGCTTCATTCCTGAACAGAATATCATTCTCGCATTTAGATTATTATTCTTCTTTTTCTTCTTCTTCTTACTATTATAATTTAATTTCTATTTTTTTGTTTTTTAAATTTATGATAAATGAACCAACATCAATTAAACAAACTAACAACTTTGGCTTTCAGTAATTTGTCTTTGAGAGTAACTTTTAAACATCCATAAACATATATAAACACATAAAGATTATAATGTTCTTATCAAAAAGTATAAACAATTGAAAAGTAGCAAAAAACCTCAATTAATTTGTGTTTAGTTAGATGCACAAGTCTTTGTAATTTTTTTGATAAAATAATAATTAATCAAACATTTTTTGTTTAATATACTTAAGAAATTATAAAATTCAGTACTATAATATTTAAATTTATTTCTTATAAAGTTTAGCAATTATTAACTATTGATTACTTAAATAAATCCTATTTTTTGCAAATTGTACCTAACATATTATATATCTATTTAAAGTAAAAAATATAAAAGACATGGTAAAAGAGTTAAATAATATTCTCTGTATTATTTACAAAAAAATTGTTTTTATTTTATAAAGATTTTATTAAAAAATATAAATATAAATATTTAAAAGAATTATTTATTTATGCAAATGTAAAGCAAAAGTCCAGGTCCTCAAGTATAATTTGTGGTTAAAGTAAGTTTTCTATATTTTCTAGTATATTAGATTAATAAGAAAAATTATCATATTTTAAAAGAATATATTAGCATGTAGAACTTACTAGAAAAAGTTCAAGCTTTGGTGTTGCTAATGCCACCATAGTTTTTGCTACTACCACCACAACTTATTTTTATTAACTATTTAATTATTTTTAATATAATTTAAAAATAGAAAATATATTGGAAGTATTAACAAAAAATTTTATTAAAAATAAAAAAACTAAAAATATATATCAAATAGGTGGCACATTGTGGTGGTAGTAGTCAAAATTGTAGTAACATTATAATATCCTAAAACTTTACGTCTATAAAATTATTATTTTTAGTAGCAAGTTCCACAAAAAAATAAATAAAAATTATGTTTATAAAATGCTACATATATGTTGTAATATTGTTAATAAGTATGTTATTTTTCTAATTATTTTAAATATAGTTTATGATTTCTTAAAAACAATAATAGGAGCCAAATCCAACATGTGATTACTATCTAGTATATTTGATTTGTTTTGGTATCTATGTATGAAGTGCCTTCAAATATAATTTAAAGATTTTTAAATAGTTTTAAAAGAAATCACTAAAAAAAAAAAAAAATCTAGTCTACATATTTCATTGTAAATAACAAATTTTCTCCATTTTTTATCATATTTGTTTGTAACAAGTATGATTAAAGATATTAGTTGTTAATAAGTACTATCTATTATAAATCAAAAAAATAAATAAAATCTAGATTTCTATTATGGATGAATTATTAGCATATATGAATGCAATCTTCAAATGTACAACAAACTTTCAAAGTTGCATAATAATTTCAAAAATCAACCTTGTATAAATGGATGTTGAGTTGATTTTAAACTTTTATATTCTATTTTATTCAAAAAATGTAATTGATTAATTCATGTATAAAGAATTTTAGTTTTAAAAAATAAGGATTTTTATTTATTTATTTATTTATTTTGGTTTAATCTTATTCACACACTCTTGCAAGTGGGAGACAGAGTGGAAATGAGGCAGGAGCGTTTACATTGTTCAATGTCACCTTTCTGTGCAGAGATGGACCGTGTCCTGCGTGGAATTCGTGGGACAAGAGTGAATGGGATAATATATATATATATATATATATATATATGTGTGTGTGTGTGTGCGTGTACATATATATATATATATATATATGAAAGGGTGGGCTTTACAGTTTGCAGGGGGGATCATTCGGGCATGAGGGGATGAGGTGGCTACAGTGAAAGGGAAAAGGGAGGACGGAGGGGGGTAATGCGGCACGAGTGGAGAGGGAGCTTAGTGGCAAAAGCACAAGGCAGGCATCCGTGGAGAACTAGGAGGCACACGAAGAAGAAGAGGAAGAGGAGGAGACGGGAAGGATAAGGAGAAGGAAGGAGAAGGAAGGAGGAGGGAGGGAGAAGGAGAGACAGAGAGAGGGGCGTAGAAAGCCGGGGGGGGGGGGGTGTGTGTGTGTGTGTGTGTGTGTGTGTTTTTCGCTTTTGGTGACTGCGTGAGGCACACATCTCGCTGTCCTCCACGGGCAAAGTGCCGCCAGTGAGCCTCATCCGATCAGGTGGGCAGGAAGGCGACTCCTGAGGCCGCTTCACCCCAGAGCCAGGTGGGCTGTACAGCGCGACGCCGCCCACAGATATGGCAGCCAGCTGTAAGGGCAGCCCACACGCGCTTTGGTCTACTTTAGACTGTGAGTATCTGCGACCATGCTCCTCGCTTTCACACTCGCGCACGCACGCACCTCCGCTCCTGCACCGAACCCACTGCCTGCGGGCTTGTCACGACCTGATCGACGATCGGGGGAAGTGGCCACCAACAGGATGCGCGAGATGGAAGTGAGGTGTTGGTGCAGCAAACCCCCTCAGGAAAATGCATCGCCCCACCCCCATTTCTCCATTTCTCCATTGCAGTGCATTGCATTCCCATCTCGTAGGATTCGATTGCAATGCATTCTCGTATGTAGTCGGTGTCGGGGCCTAGACGATCACGGCCACCCCGTGGCCTTGTGGACAGCGTGGGGCGCTGTTGTTTGTTGCAGTGGGCTTGGGCTTGGGCTTGTACCAGACCTCCCTCCTCCGTTGCTCCCTCTGCGCCATTCCCCGTGACACTCTTGCATCTGCATTTGTGTATTGTAGATTGCCTGTGAAGATTCATGATCATCATCATCCATCCATCCATGGCTGCCTCCCTCGAGACTGACTCCCTCGAAGTGAGAGTCTGATACAATCAAGCTTGCGGTCTGTTGTGGCGTTAATCCTCCGAAGTGCGCAGTTGATGCAATAACAGCATTCCTCTTTCGAATTTTCACTTTGAAGGGAAACGAAAACGGGATTTATTTATCTTGATTCATCATGATGGTTTTTATTGAATGTGACACCAATAACATCTTTCAAACATAGTTCATTTATCTTGTCTCTTTGGTAAAGCTTGGAACCAATTCAAATCTAGAAAATATATATGTTCAAAGAAAATAAAGAGGTTTTGAAATAGTCATTTAGCAATGACATTGCAATTCAGACTTTTATTGATTTTAAGTTTATAAACAAACCATAGCACTATCCTAAAATTAATACTTTATTCTTAATCTATACAAAGTTCTTTTACATCCTTTCATCCATTTGTTTTAAACTATGTAAGTTATTGACATTGTATTATTTAAAATATTATTTATCAAATCATCTCTTGCATTGTTTGTCTATTTTATTTATGTTATTTTTGTTCAATTTTATGTTCCATAATTTAATTTATTATATAACTTTAAAAAACTTTGTATTTTTCTTTCATAAAAGTTTTATATATTTTTTAAATTAAAAAAATTATTTAAAATTATAGATTTTTTTTAAAAAATTTATTAAAGTCCAATGTATTTGTAAGTTATTTATCATTTCAAAATAATACTAAAAATTTATATAGTTTCAATATATATATATATATATATATATTTCATATATTTTTTTTAAAAATTAATTTATATAATAGGATAATTTTAGGAAATTTCTAGATAGACACATACTTTTTATTATGTGAACACTCTCCTTTTATTGCATGGATATTCTCCCTTGCTACACCAATAACACACTAGTGCTACAAGTTTTTTAATAAGCTAGAGACTAATAAGGATTTTGTTGTCATTTATCTGGATGATATCTTGATATCTTGATATTATTCTCAAGTCATCTTAGGATGTCCATAAATAGTTTTTTTCTTGCTTCAATGTGAAGCAACCTCAAGAACCTTCAAAAGCTATCAAGAACCTTCAAGAACCTTTTAGAACTATGAAGAATCTTTGAGAATTTTATAAAATCTTCTAAAATCTTTCTTATATATATATATTTGTAACAATAGCAAAGCTTCTTTATTATTATTATTATTATTATTATTATATATTAAAATATTTTATTAGATAAATATAATTTTATTATTATATATATATATATATATATATAATATTATATTTAATAAATAAATTAGTATCTTTAAAAATAATAATATATATTTAAAAATATCAAGATATCAAGATATCTAGATATCAATATATCAAGATATCAATATATCAATATATCAAGATATCAAGATATCAATATATCAAGATATCTTAGCTTGATATATTAGCTTGATATATCAAGATATCAAGATATCAAGATAATATATCATGATAATATATATTTAAAAATAATAATATATATTTAAAAATATCAAGATATCATCCAGATAAATGACAACAAAATCATCTAGATATTCTCGAAAAATATTGTTCATCATGTGTTGAAAGACCGCTGGGGTATTGGTAAGACCAAATAGCATGACATTACACTCAAAATGACCATACCTTGTATGAAAAGCTGTCTTCCATTCGTCTCTTTCTTTGATTCACACAAGGTTGTAAGCTCCCCTTAGATCAATCTTTGTAAAGATCTTTGCATGTCCAAATTGTTCCAGAAGATTAGCAATCAAAGATAATGGATAGCGATTCTTCTTTGTTACCTTGTTGACACCTCGATAGTCCATGCACATCCGTAGTGAGCCATCTTTCTTCTTCACAAATAAGATTGGTGTGCTAGCTGGCAACTTTGAATGATAAATGAAGTTCTTGGCTAGATTCTCGTCAATGTATTTCTGCAACTCAACCAATTCCATTTGCGATAGATTGTAGATTGGGCCAAAATGTGGTTGTGCTCCTTCTTGTAATTCTATGGTACAATCATATGGTCAATGTTTTGGTAGCATGTCAACATTCTTCTTTTGGAACACGTCTTGAAAATCCTTGTATTGTTCTGATATACCTGCTGTTGAAATCTGCCCTCTATTAGTTGGAGTCGCATTAATGACCAATGGTGTGCCTTCCTTGCACGATCTTATAAACATTCTTGCTCCAATGAACAAGGATATTTTGATTTGGGGTCTTCTTCCAGGCTTGTCCTTAGGTTATTCTATAAGAAATATTATCCTCTGCAACCTCCAATCTATGGATGGATTATATTTTTCTAACCAAAAAAGACCAAGAATAACAGGATTTGATGGGGTGCTAATAATGTTGAAAATAATATAACTACTATGGTCTTTAAACGTCACCTCTATGGGTTCTGATTCATGGGTGGCATTACCAGATAATAAATGTCGTCCATCTATTATTTCTACGTGAACAGGTTTGAATTTCTGTACTAGGTGAATTTTGTGACGCTTAGCAAATTCTTGGTCTAAGAAACAAGCAGATGCTCCTGAATCTAATAAGGCTAAGGTTTTTAGTTTTTGAGGACCAAAAGACAATGGGCAGGTTGAGTAGAAAGCGAGGAACCTGGTTTTGATTTGTCCAGCTGCACGGTTCCTATTGTGGTTGGGCATCCTCATTTTCTTGAACAAGCATACCTCTATTCTTGATACTACATCCATTTTGCTTCTTAGGACAGCTTCCAGCTCTATGGCCTTCTCCACTACAATAAAAATACAAACCTTTTTCCATACACAACTTTTTTTCTTCTGGAATAAGGGATTTGACATGTACCGCATCAATTTGCATATCCTCTGTCTCCGATTGTGAATTTAGGCTACTTGTCGATATAATTGCGTCGTGATGATTTGTATATTGTCTAAAGCGTTGGTCTTGGCAACGTTGAAATAGGCAGTTATCGCACTTCACAGCTTGGCTAATGGCTTTGTTGAGCATTCGTGGATCAGGAAGAGCTAACAATAAATCCTTCACGTCGTCGCTTAGACCCCAATAGAATTGGCTCATCAATGCTTCTTCATCCCAGTTGATGTCGCATACTAATTGCCTGAAATTCAATGCATAGACTGATGCAGAGCGAGTTCCTTGTCGTAGCGATCGAATTTTTGTTGTAGCCCATTGAGCCTTGTCATGCTCGCCAAGTGCTTCCTCAAATGCCTCCAAAAAAGTCTCAAAGTTGTTCAAAATCAATGATCATTTTTCAAATAGAGGAGCAAATCACAATAGAGCTTGCCCTGTAAGTAAAGTTCCAACCAATCCAACGCGTGATTCCTCCGTCGGATAACGTTCAGATTGTAGAGCTGTTATTAATTTGATTTAATTGACGAAACCTCAAAACTTGGAGTGTATGCCATCAAACTTGTCTGGAAGGCTAATTCGAGGTTCCTTTCATTGTGGAAGCAATGGTTCTCGTTGAACCACAGATAAAGCTGCTTCTTCTGGTGTAGAAGCTTGAGGCTGATGAAGCCCATGTTGTGCTATTCTGGATGTTCCATCATTATGAAGTCTTGCAAAGACTCCTTCCATCACCGTAGTTCTCTATGATAATGTAGCAAGAGCATTCATAATGGCGTCCATCTTAGACTCTAAACTTTCACTCATATTAATGTCTTGACCTCCAACCATTCTAAGAGAAATGAAGTAATTGTTTCTACAAGGAGGAAATATTGGTTTAGAAGAGGATACTCCACAACCTCTAAAATGCCTTAAGACCTTCAAGAAGAGGGATAATCCACTCTCTCTAAGATAAATAAGATTCCATTATTATAACGAAAAAGATATCAGTTTAGAGGAGGGTAATCCGTAACCTCTAAAACACTAGTATACCTTCAAGAAGAGGGATAATCCACATTCCAACAAGAAGGAACTAGCTCTGATATCTTAGATGAGAGTAATCTCGACAAACTATCACTGACATAGAATATAGACTGGAAGTCTAAACAAGAAGTTCAAGAAGAACTAGCAAGAACTGGATTAATCAGATGAGTACAAAAATAATATCAGAGAGGTGAGCTAGAGCTCCAAGAGATGTGTTGTCGAGACTAAAAAACTCTTCAGCCTCGACTCCAATATATACTCCTACCTAGGAAGCTTCTCAAGCAACTTCTACTAATTAGGAAGCTTCTCAAGCAATTTCTGCCAACTAGGAAACTTCTTAAGTAACTTCTATTAATTAGGAAACTTCTCAAGCAACTTCTGCTATCTAAGAAGCTTCTTAAGTAGCTTCTATCAACTAGGAAGCTTCTCTACCAACTTAGAAGATGCTAGAAGGTCTTGGAGAGTTCTAAGATCCTTCTAGAATGTTCTAGAAGGTTCTAACAAGTATGTCCTTGACAGCTAAAAGAAGATGTGATGTCATGGATATACAATAGAAGAAGATTGTAGAAGATTCTAAAAGGTTCTATTTACTCATAGAAGATTTTAGAAGATTTTTAATGATTTTGAGAAGGCCCTAATAGGTTCTAATAGGTTTTGAGAAGATTTTAGAAGGTCTTAGAAGATTCTACAAGATCTTAAGCGGTTATAGAAGGATCTTAGACTTGTTTCACTTCAAAGCATCCAAAAAACTCCTCAATAAGCTTCTATGTACCTAATATATATAAAAGCCAAGCCTAAGAGGATCCTCAATCTTAGCAATGTAATTTTTATAACTCAAGTTGATCCTTTTGGTCTTGTTCTTATACCTTGACGTAATTCTTTACTTGTGATATAAAATAAATTTTTTTTATTTTAATTTTTTGAATTTTTGGAATCTTATTCTACTTGAGTGGTGTGTCCATAATAAGTAGCATACAACCAGCAATAGATAATATTTTTTAAAAAAATATATATTTTTATTTTTGAATAATTTTTATATTACTTCAAGTGATTTTTTTAAAATTTTTGGTGTTAAATATTATTCCAATAATATCTACAATGATTAAAATAAATTTTAATTTAAAAATGGTGTTGAGTAGTGTGATCTTTTATTTAAAAATACACTAGGTACATAGCTATAGAAAATTTTCTTACATCTTATTGGCAAGATTCTAATAAGTGATTTGTCCTTAATAAAAAAGATAAATAATATAAAAGAAAAGTTATATTAATAAAATCCCTCTTATATTTAAAAAGATTTGTATATAAAGTCTTTTTATGGTATATAAAATTTTCTTGATATTCCTTTTTTTATAAATTCACAATTAACTAATTGTTGATAAATTAAATTGCTAATAACCTTTAAGAAAAATCCATAATTTTCTTCTAAAATTTTATCTTTATATTAAAGTTTTATTACAACTCCATATATCTATTTTTCCACCTATATAAAATCTTGACTCTTAAAAAACTCCTTTAGTTTATACAAAAGGCTCAAAATGGAAAAAAAAACCTTCAACAATTTATTTATCCGTAAGGATTTATTTCTTTCCAAATTATAGAATTCAATAATTTTTTATCTAATTATTCAATTTCTATAAAATTTTCTTTAAAGTGTAGATAATACTCATAAGCTTCACCACAAATAAAATCAACTATAGATTTGCTTTCGATTGTCTAATATCTTAAAAATCCTAATAGGTACTTAAAATCCTAATTTAGAGATACCTAAGCACTATTTTCTTCATATTTCACAAATCCAAAATTTTAATATTACAAAAATTTATCACATAGTCTTATGAATTTATAAAAAAAGGAATATTAAGAAAACATGAGTATATATACTCTTAAAAATTTTGAGCCAAAAACTTATCAAACTCCCTAAGATATAGTTCAAAACATAACCACTAATTAAGCGGAGTTACTTACTGCCTTTTGATTACAAGCATTGATTTTAACTTCTAATATCTCTTTCATCTCAGCTAGGATATTTTTGAATCATATACAAAAAGTGTAGCTAAAAAAGTGTTCTTTTCTAATCCTAATCACCAATCCTCCATTGCTTTTTGTATGTGCAAGTTATGCCCAAAAGAATGACAGTAGATACAATTTTAATACCTTAACTTTGAGCATCTATATCTCCTTCATAAAAAGTCCAAACCACGCAAATTTTGTACTAAAACCATAACCAAAAATCAAAACTTATTGACCATAGCCTCCAATATTCAAATCTTCTTGTAAAATATATCCTAATCACTAATAAGGCCTTAAGCAGTCTCCTTGAAATCCATTGGATATGATTTTTGGCCAATAGGAATAGAGACTTCTGTCATCTATATGGATGGCCTAACTATTCCTTTTTATACTAAAAATTCTTTTCTAATCTTTTTTTTTAAATAAGATTTACATAATATATGTTCTAAATACCAAATAAAAGAAGTAAGCAAGATCTCAAGGGTCACCAATATCTAACAAAGGTGACTCAAAATATATAAAGCTATTATCAATATAAAATCAATTTCAAAAATCACTACCAAAAGAAAAAAAAAGATTGTATAAATCTCAATAATAGCCCTTTTAAATGGATTCTTTCTAAACCAACAACCTAACTATATTTTATAACTAATAAAAATCCATTGATATGGCTCTCACTTAGTTATGTAGTAAATTATATATTAAACATATATATACAATATTTTCATATGAGAGCTGAACCACAACACAACAACAATCTCTACTATTTTAATAAATATTTATATATTCCAAAAAGACCATTACACCTTCATGTTCTTCAAACAAATTATGATTTTCTAATTGCAAAATATTTTAGATTTAATAAGATATTAGAATTTATTTTTAAAAATTTCTAGTGGCATCAAGTATAAAAAGCTATGAAAAAATTTATTCTCTTTTATAGCACATATTCCAAATCAAAGAATCTTTGACATTATCAATATGTACTTTTTCAATCATTACTAATTTTAAAACAACAATGGTATTTTGTCTCTATGGACTTTACTATAGATTTCTTATCATCAAATTTCTTTAAAATCATACATATAATTGTTGATGAATTTACCACAATAGTACATTGTGTTCCTTGTAAAAAGACCATTATTAGTGAAGAAATAGCCAAATTCTTTATTAATAATGTCTATCAATATTATGGATTTTTAAATGATATTATATTAGATTGAAGACTATAATTTATATCTAAGTTTTGGAAGTCACTTTTTGAGATTCTTCAAGTAGACATCAAGCTTTTTTCAATATTTTATCTATATTTCAATGGCCAAACAAAGCAAGTCAATCAAATCTTAGAGTAGTATTTAAGTTGTGCTATCAATTATCAACAAGTCAATTAGACATCTTACTTGTCTCTAGTCAAGTTTGCTTATAACAAAAAATGAATTCATATATTTATTTAATAAACTTTATTTTATTTTAATCATAGTTATTATTTAAAATTAGATATATTATTTATTAATATATCTAAAAATCTAATAATAGATGATTTAATAAGCTAAATTACTAATATCTAAGCTACCTTGAAATTTTGGTTGGAAGAAAATACATTCTAAAAACTCAACTAATATATAGAAGAAGGAACAATCTCCATTTTAAGTTGGCAATAAAATATAGTTGCTTTGACACAATATAAAAATTACTTGACTATCTAACAAGTTGGACTATTAGAAGTTGGAACCATTTTCTATTCAAAAATAAATTAATTTTTTTCTCATCAATTAGAACTACTAATATCCATAAATGCACATCATATTTTTCATGCTTTTTTTTTAGAATCTTATAGAAAATCAAGCATATCAAGAAGAATACAATAGCCATTGCCTTGTGTTTAAATAGATAGCCATGAAAAATTTGAGGTGGAAGAAGTACTTGATTTAAGACTAAGACAAGGGCAATTGGAGTACTTTGTGTATTGGTGTGATATAGTGTTGTAACATAGCTACTGGATGAAAGAGCAAAAAAAGAACTTAATTAAAGACTTAGTAGAAATTCACTTTAAAAATCATAAATAAAAGATGGAAGGAAGTAAAAATAATAATATCAATATTGCTTTTTTTTAAAAAGAAGTTCTAATTATCTTGTAAGACCATAATTAAAGCAAAATAAGGTAGATTAATAAAAATAATATTATATACATTCTTAGATTAAAATAAATTATTTTTGCTAATAAAAATTACATAAAAAAATCTTGGATTGAAATTCAAGGAAAGACAATTGTGAACTAGGATTGAAGTAAGACCTCAGGGTACAAAATTGCATGCCTATGGCAAATGTAGGATTCTTTGTTTGATTAAAGAGCAAGATTAGAAAGCAAACTTAAAGGAATTTTTATGAGCATTATAAGGTTTTGAGTTTGTAGTGATTTTGTAAAAACTATACAAAGTCAAGGTTCAATTTGTATGACTCTAATTTTAAAAAAATAAAGTAGATTTATATTTTAGAGAATTTTATGAGTTTATAGCAAATTTACAAGTAAAATTTTATATATTTATATAAATAGATGTTTTAAGTATATACTATAAGTATGTACTCAATTAAATAGTTAGGTTAAATATTATTGGAATTCAAGTAGATTAAATTATTTGAAATTGGAGAATTAAGATGTAATAAGGATTTTTAAGATTTGCAATACTTTGCTAGTTGAATTGAAGTAAAAATTAATATATTAGTAATTGATGTAAATACCAATAATTATAAGAAATTGAAAAGAAGATATTGAGACTAGAAGCTTTGCATTAAGATTAGAAAAAGAATGGCAATCGACTTCTAAACAAGATTTTTTACTTTTCACTTAATCAATATATGAAATTCTTTTCAAATTTATTGTATATATTGGCAATTAGGATTTTAAAGATTATATAAATTTATAAATAAAATTGATAATTAAATAGGAAGTTATAGAGATTTTAATTCACTATTAGATTTATTTAGAATTAATTAGGATTTTTTAGGATTTAATTAAAATTTATTAGGATTTAATAAAAAAATTTATAAGATTTGATTAGGATTTTGATAAGATTTTTTAGAATTTGATTAAGATTTAGATAGGATTTTTATTAGATTGATTAGGATTTAGTTAGGATTTAAGTCAAATCTAATTAAGATTTAGATAGGATTTTTATGATTTAAATAGGATTTTATTAAAGATACATATGTTCATTTTAGATTTTTTATAAGGATTGTTTGAAGTTGTTTAGGATTTTCTTGAAGGTTATTTGATGTTTGATTAAGATTTTATTTTTATTTTTATTTTTACTTTTTTATCTATTCTTTGTATAAAACTAATTTTTGTAATAGAATGTAGTTGAGTTGAAATTGTGGCTGAATTTTTAATTGAAATTCAATAGAACATATATGAAACCTATAGTTTGAGCAAAATTTTAAATTATATATATATATATATATATATATATTCATTGTAAAATATTGATAGAATATTTGTAATAATATTTTTTTAATTATTATATATATATATATATATATATATATATACATATTTATTTATTTATTGTAAGTTGCACAAATGAATTAACCATGATAAATATAAATATAAATTTTTGAGATGTTTTGGATAAACTAAGAAAAAATCTCAAGATTATAGGATGTCTAATGTGTTTAAATATTCTACTTTTTTAACTTTAATAATTCGTAATAATTGAAGTACTTAAATATAAAATTTTATAAAATATATTTTTATTTTTGTAACTACATGTAATTAATTTAATTTAAAAGTGCTTTATTAATTGCATATCTAAAACTTAAGAAATTATTTTTAATAAAATTCTATGGAATAATTTATTTTATTTTACCAAAAAATTTATAATAATATATTTATTTAATATAAAATAATAAAATGTTTTAAAACCTATTATTGTAGATGCAAAAACTACAAAATTATTAGGTCCAAAGTCAAAATTCAGTGTTAAACAAGGAGATGGTTTAAAAAATAATGTAAGACCTTTACAAGATAAATTTGTACAAGAATTCAACATGATAATCTGTAGTTGGATAAGCTAGTAATTTTTACAGGTTTCTTCTTTTATTAGTTGTTCTTCTTGTTCTGTGGTTGTACTATTTTTATACAAATTTAATTTAATAGTTGTATTTTTTAAAATACAAACGCAAATTCTCTTTATAACACCATTTTTGTTTTCTTTTATTATAAGTTTTTTTTTAATTGTGTCAAATCATTCTGCATATCTTTTCTTATCTATTACACAATTATAAATTTTTTAGCAGTTACAATGAATTCAGGACGCATTGAGTTACAACCATAGGACCTTTTCAAAAAAAATAAAAAATTAGATTCTTGTAGCTTGAAATTAATTAATATTTTGACTTTATGATAAAATATGAGATGATTGAGTTATAATTTCTTCTTACTACTGTGCAACTAAAAAAAATTGGTTAATATTTTCAGCATTATTATTTTTTATTTTAATTGCTAGTATTTTAAAAATGGGGTGTTTGAGTATATAATACAATTTTTTTGTTGCAAAACCTAAATATTATTTAACTGTTGTAAAAAATTCAATAAATTTTTTATTTTAAAATTTAAAATGTATAAAAATAATACCCAAAATTTTATATAAATTTTTATATTATAAAGTAATGTTGCTTTATTACATTATATTTTATTATTTTTTGAATTTGAAAATTTGTAATTTATGTATATTTGCACATTTTTAGATATGTTGTCATGATGTTTTTTTAGCATTCAGATATATATATATATATATATATATACATACATACACACATGCATGAATGTTTTTTGGATAGATTCCATAGCTGATGTATTATTCAGATATTTGATATATATATGAATTAATAAATAGAATTTGTGCATTGAAATCTTAGCAATTAGTAAGAAATAAGACAAACATTCTGAAAAGATGCCATGTACCAATACCAAAAAATGTCCTATTTTATTTTAACAAGAATGGTCGAAATCTAATTGTGCTTGCTCCACTGATACACTTAACAATAGTTATTGTGTTAAACAGGGCATGCCAGTAGTATATAAATTCTCGTATATATACACCCATTACTTTTATGTATATATTTATGAATAATTATAATTACAACCATGCAATCACATATGTAATGATGATTTTAAAATATTATCTTTAATTTATTAGGTATCAAACTATAATTCTTAAATCACATATAAGTTGGTATTAAATGGATCTTAACAAAATATACATATATATATATATATATATATGTATTTAGTTATTTTGCCTAAATATCACATTAGTGTAGTTTGTCATTGTGCAATTTTGTTGTGTAGTGATATAATATTTAAAATAAGTAATTACCTGACAAATTATTATTTGAAAGTATTAATATAAAAATCACCTTAAAAGAAATTGTTAACAACCACATCTACACTCTAAATTTTATAAATTATGATTTATTTTTACAATATAAAAATCTCTTGGAATTATTTTTAAAAATCTTTGTTACCATAATAATGCATCATGTTTGTTTCATATAATATACTAAACAATACTTAATAGGAGAAATCATGTGTTTTTATACTTTATATTTAAAATAATGATTGCATGTGATTTTCCATCAGTTTTTTAAAAAATGTTTCAAATGATTTCTATCCTGAATTTTTGAATAAATCTAAGATTTTAAATTTTTATGCTATATTTGTAATGATAATCACACTCATCAATTCCATGTATTAAGTCAAATTATTAGACATGTATATGTAATAATTATGTACTGTACTCAAATATAGAAGTTTAGATAATTGAACCTAATTTCTAGAATTCAATCCAATTCTTCTTTGTTTTCATTTCTTTACTTTTTTTTACTTTTTTTTACTTTTTTTACTTTTTTTTTTGAAATGAAATGAAACAGAATTACAGGTAGTTGCTTACAAATAGAGTAAGTTTCAAGAAATAGACTAAACTTTATGCCCTGGAAAAAAGTGCAATGAAACCCATTCATGATTGCACCCACCTTTACTGTGAGTGTTAGTAAACACCCATGTTGTATTCTTCCCATACCAAGGCAAGCCAATAATTGCAAAAAAGAATTTCAAAAATATATACCCATGTATGTATATATACATATATATATATATATATATATATATCAAATGCTTACCAAAGTCACAACAGTATTATCTTGGAAGACAGGATGGAATTAATGGGATGGCCTTTGCCTCACATGGGCACCCTCTTGCTCCCTCAAGAGAGGTAGCAAAACAGAGGGATGCAACGATGCATCCCAACAACAGATAATGCGATGCTGGTGTTGGCTTCCAGCCTCTCCAATTTCTTACAATACTTGAACCCCCCACCCCAAAGAAGTATTATTTGCTGACTGGGCTGACTGACTGGACGAATGTAGGTGTGTGTGAATGAATGAATGGGTGAATGGATGGGAGTCTCTAGCTCAGTTTCTGAGTTTGTCCCCGCGTTCTTCGGGATTTCTTCACGGAGTGTGAGATATATGCGCGAGATTTGTGATTTTGCTTTTGGAAATAGGGGGGATGGAGCAAGCAGTGGAAAGCATTGGACTAACTGAATTGACAGATCTTCACATATTGGACTCGGAGTTAGATTCTCAATCTCATGAAACACACACAAGGTATTGCAGTCTAACTTAAGCCTTTTGCCGAGTGGGCAGAGACCAGTCAAACTGGGTTAAATGCTTTTAGGTGACCTTTGACGAAGTGAGCGCCACCGTGGATTCATCTGCGCCATGCAACCAAGCCGAGAGGAATGCGCACGAAAGCTTTGAATCCACATCTGATTGCCCACCGTGTGTGGTTGCTGATACCGCCACATCATCAATTGGCAACCAGAGCAATTCGGCACCCTCGCGCTTGTCTGCGGGTATGAATTTTGGCCCCTCATTCTGTGCGCTAGCGTTCGTCTACCACTATCTCGAAGTCTGTGAAATTAAAAATGGAACAGTTTGCTTAAAAAAGGCCAATGAGGACCTTTGTGGACCGTTGAATCTAAAAATGCCTGCTGTGATCCGAGCTTGAGGTCCTGGGTGTATTGATCCTTAGCACTTAATGTGGCGTGTTAGTTTGCCATCTCTGCGAAACTTTCCTAGTGAATTACTGCCATCTCACGCATTATGCTCACTTTCCCATTCGGACAGACAGAGACCCTCTGTTCTACTTCAATGTTCAACGGTGCATCTAGATATGTGTAGCAGCTCAGAATTCCTCCCACAATATATATTAACCTAACTGGAAACCATCCCGACTTGTTGAGGAACAATTTGCTCTTCTTACGATTGGTGCCATGGACGTCTTGGTGTTGCAAGAGTACAGTGACAGCATGCAAGTGACGATGGGAATTTTGTAGTGAAAATACGTGGCTCGGAGATTTGATACAACTCAATCAGAATTAAGAACTGCTTGATCTGATAGTTCAGAGGAACTGTTACTCATCTATGAGCTGAAGTATCTACTTGGTACACTTGTCATCAAAGCAGACTTTTGACTGCCTTCAATGATACAAATAGATAAAGCTCGTACGCTTCGGCATATCCGAGGCACCAGCACAGTAGGATCGAAAAAAAGGAGTGTAACGCAGCTGCCTCACAGTTGGACTACGCTGGCATCTAGTGCGCTTCCCTCATTGGTCTCGCTTCAAAGATTCCTCAGCCACGGAAGTCTGGCTGCACGGAATGATTGTCATCCGTTCCCATCGATTTCCAACCACCTCTAGCATCGGGAATAATCGTTACCACCAATCATGTCGGATCAATTTGTGTTCCAGAAAAGGTGATTACTATTTAGGATTATTGACAAGCCAGCTGCGCAACGAAAGATTAAAGCACTCAGGCATTAATCTCTAGTGCACATTGCAGGAGACCTTTAGAAAACTGCCTTGGTCGCCAATCAATCCTCAAAGACAAAACTACACAGTGCTGATCATGGAAAGTCAGAGATGGTCATAGGTGTGTTCGTGTATGACAGGAGTTTCTGAAAAATCTTTTGGATTTACTCACTCACACGAGGAAGGGAAGGATGGAATGCGCATCCGAGGAAGTGGCAAACACCCACACAGCCACACGACATACCGTGGCCTGGGCCCACAGAAAGAGACGCTGAATGGTTCACCACAAATGGTGAGGTAGCGCGCGAAGCTGATTAGAGCGGGGACCAATCACTCGTTCTCCGGTCGGCCTCATCTTTAGCTGCCTGCGACGTAGATAGTTGTCCGGTAGCGCCTGGCTGCGGTGAGCTAGATAATGGTGAACGGCCTATCTGTTATTGCTGATGCCACCCAAGCAAGATTTTCTCCCAAATTTGCCTGCTCGCTCTTACTCCTCCACACTCATCCCTTCCAACCTTCTCTTTCAGTTGCTCCCTCAAGGTCGTCACAGCTCCTCTACCTCCCTCGAAATTCAATCTCTGGACTCTCTTCTACCGGCTTCGCTTCCCTTGCTTTTCTGCTCTAACGCAGGTTTCAACCATCGCGAATCTGCTACCCTCGGTCATTAGGTACGCAGCACTCTCTGCCTTCGTCGAATGTTGTGGGGATTGATTGTTTAAGACCTGAGATTCATCGTGGAGGAGGACAGGTGCTCGTGGATACGCCTCCACCTTTACTCCTCTCTTCTAATTTTGTCACGATTACTATCGCAGCTGCAAAGTTCTGCCAGTGCGAAATTCGAATTGTATCTACTGCTTGTTTCCACGATTTTACGCTCTGGCTTTGGAACGTACGAAACGTCCTGGTGGCTCGTTTTCCCCATTCCTTCTCTGTGTTGTCAGTGTTTCAGTTGTGCGAGGCGGGGATAATTACATTGACTGAGTTTAGATTTTTTTGCAACACCATACTCCACAATAAAGTTAGTGGGTGTTAGATAGAGGTCAGAAACTCTCAGCAGTGCACAGATGCAACGCTAGCACACCCGCTGGCCCGCGGTTGAAGATTTTAGACATTGAAAAATAATTGGAGAATCGCTTACTGTTTCAGTTTTTCAAGGAATTTTGAGTGGTGTAACTAGAGATGCTCAGATTCAAATTCCTCAGAGTTGTTGCGAGTGGAGAGTACAGCTATTCGATGGCAGGAAGAGTGATGGTGGTATACAAACTTTTTGTAGTAGAATACTTCTGCGAGGGCCTGTGTTTGACGCGGACTTAACAGCGGCAGAACACGACCTTACCCGTCTCATGTCGACATTTTGAGTCGAGTTTCTGTTTGTTGAACTTTGCTTAACATTCGTCTATGTACGTCGGTAGCGGGTATTTGTATTCGGAAGCAAGGAGTACAGCTACGAAACGAAGGCATAGCGAAGTCGTTTTTTGGAATATGCAAAGCAGCCACGGGTGTTGAATGAACCTCTTCAAAATTTGATTCTTTAGAGATCCAATTGCTACTTGTTAGTTTGAAATGTATGATTGAACAATGCTGGTTTGGGTCCGTACAGCCAGATGCTGCGAGAAAGGTTTTGACATTTTGTGTGAACATGTCCAGCCGACCATCTCCCTTGAAGTAGAAGAGCCTCCGTTTGATTTAAGATGGGTCGTGCAAACGTTGATGTCGTTGACGTTGATGGGCATCTCTACTTACACCAGCCACGCTGACTGATGGATGACTTTGGGAGAGTGAATTCGAGGAGTTCAAGCGTAGACAGGAAACAGCAGGAATTCTCTCAGGATTTCAGGATGCCATCTCTGGAGCCCTCGACGAGTTTCCCAACGTTTGGGTCATATGCCGGTAACAATAAGAAGCCCATGGGCAGGGGAAACCGAGGCTCTCTGGAAGTATTCGGCGGTGCTCCGCGGCTGATGCAAGCGGGGCTATATGGCGGTCCAGCAGTCGCGGAGGAAGTTGAGCCGCCAGAAGGCAGTCCCAATCTTCTGCAAAGCGTCTCGGGGTCACTCAGCAGCTGGAGTGGAGTAGACGTCGAATCACCACCACCTTCACTCGGTCCGAAGGTGACCTCAACAGTTCCAGCTCTGGCACAGAGCAGCCGCAAATTGGCAGAGATCGAGAAATCTCTCTCAGAGAGGGCAATGGTGGTAGAAGGGTTGACATCGAAAATGAGTTCTGCCAGAAACTCTCGCAGCAACTCGCAATCGTCTCGGGGCAATGATCCGGCGAGTGACAGGGATGTTATGAAGCCCGTGAAGGAAAACTCATTGTCCCAGGAGCTCATGGCTGAGAGAGTCGCTGAATGGGGACTCGTGCTCAGGTCTAGCGTAGATGGGCAATCGCAAGGCGTGACCACTCGCAAGTCAGAGGAAATGCGGAAGAGGCGATCTAGTGAAAATTACCAGAGACCATCTGGCTCTTATCGCAGATTCTCTGAAGAGTACCAAAAGTCGGAGTATGTTCCACGCACGAGACCAGGCTCGATAGCAAACTCGGAGGTGTCAGAGGTGGTACCTGTGCGAGTTTCGGAGGATTTACTTGACGCATTGTCTTCCTTCAAGCAAACCTTTGTGGTATCAGATGCCACGAAGCCGGACTACCCGATCATGTACGCGAGTGCGGGATTCTTCAGCATGACTGGGTACAGCCCGAAGGAGGTGATCGGCCACAATTGCCGATTCTTGCAAGGCCCTGACACGGACCCCATGGAAGTTGAAAAGATCCGTCAGGCTGTGAGGACTGGGAAGCCTTTCTGTGGCCGGCTACTGAACTACAGAAAGGATGGGACACAGTTCTGGAATTTGCTAACCATCACGCCAATCAAGGACGAAGATGACAAGGTCATCAAGTTCATTGGGTGAGGACTGAAAGTTTTCCACATTGACGACCAATTGATCACATTTTTTTATTTTTGAAATTTTGAAATTTTTTTTTCCTCGAGTTGCAGTGAAGAGCTATGCAGTTCTGTTGCAATTAGTTTGCTGGTTTTGAATTGATTTGGGAGCTTTTGGTGGTCACAGAATGCAAGTGGAAGTGAGCAAGTACACTGAGGGTGCTAAAGCCGTGGCTCGACGTCCCAATGGCCTGCCCGAGTCGCTCATCCGATACGACGGTGTGTGTTGCTTGCTGAGAATTTCTAACTGAATTTTGCAAAGCTGCGAGCCTGTGACATCGCAATTTCCGAGTAGTCCTAGCGTCAATTCTCAGGATTTCAATTCTAGACCGCGAGATGCATTCCTGATCAATTGAGTGCTTGTGGCTCTGGATTCTTCTGTTTGCAGCTCGGCAGAAAGATAAGGCAACGGAATCGGTGACTGAGCTGGTGGGAGCCTTCAAGAAACCGCCGCCAGTGACTCCGCCGACACAAGCGATCGCAGCAGATTCGTTCGTGTCCCCACTCCCGGGCATTCACTCAATCTCATCGCCGAAGTTCTCCAACGTTAAAGCGCACAGCCATCGTCGCTCCAGTGAACCTCACCCCAGCTTGCGCCAACAGAAGCTTTCCGGAGTGTCTGAACATGATCATATGTCTGCTACTCGCAGCAAGCGCACGTCAGGATTCTTATCCCTCCTTGGGATAGGGAAGTCGCAACGATTGATGCACGAAGATATCCCGGAATCCGAGTTCGACCCAGAGGTTGTAATGCTGGGGTATGAGCGGCCTGAGAGCCAAGACGACTTTGACCGTACTCTGGGTATCCGTAGAGGAATCGACTTGGCCACCACGCTTGAGCGAATTGACAAAAACTTTGTCATAACTGACCCTCGACTCCCTGACAATCCAATTGTAAGCTTCACGTACTCACAATCGTTCGATGGTCCCCTGATGTTGCTGTACCATGCTTGATGTGGATCTACTTGCGGGTACCATCACCGATGGTGGGACTGAAATTGAGTGGTCCCTGTGATGCAGATTTTTGCGTCTGACGAGTTCTTGGAATTGACTGAGTATACTCGAGAGGAGGTTCTGGGTCGCAACTGCAGGTCAATGCCATACCCCGTAACTAATTAACTTCAGTTTTTGTAGGACTATCCGACCTCTCAGCTCGAGTGGCGGTACATTCTGTATCTAAAATGAAGCAGCTGTGCGCTAATACTATCGAATATTGGAGAGTTCTGCAGATTTTTGCAAGGCCAAGACACAGATCAAAACACTGTGCAACAGATACGAGACGCTATCAAAGAGAATAGAGATATCACAGTCCAATTGTTGAATTACACGAAGAGCGGTAACTAATCCCAGCTCGCGAAACATCCTTGAAATACTTATTTCGTTTTCACAATGATATTCGAACGGAAAATTTGTGCCTACGTTTGTGCCATTTGAAATCCGGCCTTGCTGGTGTGTGACTTGTGATTGGTGGCAATTGCAGGGAAACCATTTTGGAATCTCTTCCATCTGCAGGCTATGCGCGATCAAAGGGTACAATTGCCGTATTTCTAGTTTCAGTATTTAAGTTTCGGCTCCGAACGGTGGGTATCTGGAGCTCTGAGGTGATAGTTAATGATTAGCGTTATATGATTGCTTTCAGGGGGAGCTGCAGTACTTTATCGGAGTGCAGCTGGATGGTAGTCAGTACGTGGAACCGGTTCGTCATCGACTGTCTGATAATACGGAGAAAGCCAGTGCAAAGCTGGTGCGAGTCATATGAATTCCACCACATTTTCTAGACTCTTATGAGTAGATCGTGACCTCACGGCAATTGAGTTTCTCAGGGAATTCTCTGCATTCCATCCCTAGAAGCTGTAACCTCACTGCATTCCCTGTTTCAGGTACGCGAAACTGCAAGGAACATCGACGTGGCAGTTCGTGAGTTACCAGATGCAAATACGGTGAGTCAAATTGCTTGTATTTGGTGCCATTACGAATGGGAAATGTCGATCTTGATAGAGTAGCACTATTTTTCTTAATCGGATCCTACCAAAGAAAGGTCTATTTATGCACACTTGATGATTGCAGACACCGGAGGACTTGTGGGCGAACCATTCAGAGTCTGTGAACCCCAAGCCGCACATGGGTGGAACCCCAGCATGGAAAGCCTTGATTAAGGTAATATTCGAATCACATTCTTGGTGATCGTAGTCTTATCTAATCTATTTGAATTCTTTTTCTCCAGTAACGCACAAATTCGAACGCAAGATTTAAGAAGTTATGCTCTCGCTTTAAGTAGGTCAGGAGCAGTGGACAGAAGTTGGGATTAAAGCATTTCAAGCCCATCAAACCTCTGGGATGCGGCGATACTGGAAGTGTACACCTCGTATCACTGCGCGGAACTGGCCAGGTCTTTGCCATGAAGGCTATGGATAAGACAGTCATGCTGGATCGCAACAAGGTGCACCGAGCTTGTGCTGAGAGGCTTATTTTGGACCTTGTAGATCATCCTTTTCTACCCACTCTGTACGCATCATTTCAGGTTCGAAATATGTTACTCCTTTCTCTCCATGGACTTTCAGGTTCTTAGTGATTAATTGTGTTTGAAGCAGGTTTGTATAGATTGAGTGCGTTTGTAATACTTTTGCTGTTTTGAGTTGTGCAGACTATGACGCACGTTTGTTTGATTACGGACTTCTGTCCTGGTGGGGAGCTTTTCTTGGTGCTCGAGAGACAGCCCAAAAAGCATTTTCAAGAGGACTCCGCCAGGTATGGCTTGAGATGGCGTGTTGACCGCAGTTGTACAATGTGGGTTGTAATTTCATACCCTTCTAAATCTAACCGGGTCAACCGGCTCTGAACTAACTGGCTGAACTGGTCTTGCGTTCTGGCAGGTTTTATGCTGCTGAGGTGGTTCTTGCGCTAGAGTATCTACACTGCATAGGTAAGTACAATTGGCCCTCGCAGTCCTCCTCGCATCTCTTGCCTTGAATCTATAGTGTTGAAATTATGGAGGTTTTGTGCCGTTTTCTGGAAGCAGGCGACAGGTCCCTTGTTCCTAACGTACTTTTCACGACTGTTTCGTTTTCAGGGGTGGTCTACAGAGACCTGAAGCCAGAAAACATCTTGGTCACAGCTAGTGGACATGTGCAACTCACTGATTTTGACCTATCTTTTGTATCCTCACCTCGAGTGGAGGTTTGTTTCCTGCTCTATACCTGGGATCACGAATCTAGTTCCATGAACGGGGAGAACCATCAATTAGTGTAGTGTCAGACGAGCTAAATGCCCAAATTACTAATTAAAATCCGAATCCTAAGGCAATAAACTACTTTGAAATTTAGAAGGTCTTACATATGAAGTTTATTCTCATTCAACACCTGAGACAAAGTAGCAGGCCACCCATGGAAAGCAGATGATCTTGCACGATTTCTCTAAAGCTTCTTCCCGTTTCCTGATTTGGTTGATGTAAGTTCTTGTGCGACTTGGCTATGTCGAACCGAATTACCGTTTACTTTTACTAATATGCAGAAATATCTGGAATAATGCCTTGCAGATGGTCACTCCTCCCAAGCCAAAAAAGAAAAGCAGGAAGTCTAAGGAGTTTCCTCGCCCTGTGATTTTTGCTGAGCCAGTGACACCATCGAACTCTTTCGTGGGAACCGAAGAGTATATTGCCCCTGTGAGGATCCCACTTCTTAGCTGCCCTCGGAGTTTGCAAAGTGCATGGACAGCATGATCAGATTTTCTCATGTTTCGACTCAAACCTAGACTTCCTGATTTAAGCTCTTTGAATGGACCGTGTTGGTTTACAGGAGATCATTTCGGGTCAAGGGCATAGCAGTGCTGTGGACTGGTGGGCTTTAGGTATATTGCTGTATGAGATGCTATTTGGACGTACACCATTCAGAGGGAAGAATCGACAAAACACTTTCTCAAACATTCTGGAGAAGGAACTCTACTTCCCATCAAGTATTCCTGTAAGCTTCTGAGTATGATTGACTGGAGATGTCTTACATTTAGAATACCGATGCTATTTGGATCAGTATCTTGACTGTAATCGGGCAATGCCAAAGTATCTAGTCTTAAGCTATGAGGATATGACTTTGACAAGAACGGCTTTGCAGGTGAGTTTGGAAGCTAAGCTGTTAATACGAGATCTTCTGAACAGAGATCCTCTGAAGAGGCTTGGCTCTTATCGTGGCGCAAATGACATCAAGAATCACCCGTTTTTCAAAGACATCAACTGGCCTCTCATACGCAACATGGTCTGTGTTAGTTCAAATGCTTCGGGGCAGTTCCTGTGTCATCTCTCTCGTGGTTTGTTCGAGAATGAATTGTGTGGTATCATGCATGTAGTTCCTTCTTTGTGTATCCATTCAAACCCATAAATGCTGGGGAGTGGTTCCGATTTTCAGACTTAAACCATTTACATTACCTGTCTGATCTGTGCTTGTTGAATTCCGTGTGATACAGACACCGCCCCCTCTCGAGGTCCCACTGAATCTCACCTCGAGTCTGCCAGACTTGGAGGACAAAGACGCAGAGCTTGAATGGGACGATCTTGAGGCTGCCTCAACGTTCAATGACACTTTTTGATACCGGTTTGTAGCATACTTTAACAACAGCCTTTAACTTTTTTTTTCCTTCTTTCTTTTTTGTTTCTTCCTTCTGAGGTATAATGTAGAGATTGGGTATCGCTTCCTCGTGCAAGAATACAGACATTTTGCAAGAGATTCCGAAATATGATGGTATACGACTGTAATTTTCTAATACAAGTCTTACGTTTTGTCAGTCAGCTAAGCTGTCATCTGACAAAACGTTGCATCTGAGTCTGATAAGACTTCTTCCAAGACATCTTCCAGTCCATCTGAATATTCTATGACTTTGCGTGCGGCTCCAAGACGAGTTACCGCAGCCAGGTGCTTCATCTCTTCTATTCATTTTAACAATCTACTCACACACTAGGTTCGCGGACTGGTGGTTGAAGTTGAAGTGGTTGTTACGAAATCTGGTGGGCTTCTTGCGACTGCACTGTTCACTCCTACCTGGAGAGTACCACTGACATCCAGTGTGTGTCCGAATTCAGGAACTTCATTCTGGTGAAGCAAGTTAAGAAACCAAGTCTCCACAGGTTGTATAATATTTTACATGGGTTAATAATCGTGCCCCACTGGCACTTTCAGTTCATGCCATTTTTGCAGTGCATCATCAAGGGTCCTGACGGCTAGCGATAGAGCAGGACCTCCATGAAGAATGAGGTAGTATAGAGTCTAAGCCCCCCAAATAAGATTTTTGAGCTACTACGTACTGAAAAGGTTATGGTTATCACAATCTGAAGGTCAGCTTGCGATGAGATAGATCATATTACGAGATATATATATATATATATATATATATGTATGTATATGTATATTCACTCATCCTATCACTGTGTGCGGAAGTGCTTCGAAGTTAAATTTACCAACAGTAATAAAAATGGCTTTTTATAGTGAATTTTTCAATACATTTCAACATTGTAAGATGATGTTTGAAGTGCAAAATTATCGTGAAACAATCACACGCACATACTTTTCAAACATTTAAGTAACTCTGTAAAGAAAAAAACCCACATAAGTTTGCTTGTTACTACACAGGAAGCATTGAGTGATGTTTCTTGTATTCGTGCGTTGCATCTCGTAATAATTATATATTGTTCAATCGAAATCTTTATTTGTATATCAACTTTAAGAGATTTGTCAAACTTATAATTTAACTTTTAGTAGATATAGATACAGAGCAAGAGATTAGGCAAAATATTAGATTAACGTCAAGAATATGTACTGACTATATAACCAAATAACTCGAGTGTTTATCAATAAGCTATTTGTGATATCAATAGAATAAAGCTTGTAATTTTTTTTCTAAACAATGTATTTAAATAGTTTTGATAAATATTACTTGAATAAATTGATTGAATTGTTGCACATTAGGATTCCACAAACTAATGAGCTTAGAACCAAAAAATATCATTTACTACATTCTAGTTTAGATGTCATTAAAAGTAGCTGTAAACATAAAAAAATTCAAAAATAAAATATTGGGCAGTTTTTTAAAATATATTTATAATTAGAAATATAAGAAAAATTATTTATTTTATTATATATTATTGTTATCCAAATCATGTAATACAAATATGTTCATTTTTAGAAAATAAAGAATTTTTTAAATTATTTTTTTGGAGATTATGGAAGATTTTAGAGTCTTAAAAAAATCCTTGGTAGCTAAAATATAGCCATTATTATTGATATTTATTTTAACATTTACTAATTTTAATCTTCTCAATCTTTAGTTTAAATATTTTTTATAATTCAACTAGAAATTAATATAAGAATTTGAACATGAATTTAAATAAGAACAAATAAATAAATAAAAATATCTTAAAACATATCAATTCTAATATAATATTATACTTAAAGAAATTACATATATACATCATTTGGTTCTTATTTAATAGATTCATAAACTTATTCATCTATTAACTATAGCTATAACTATTTAATATTAGTAAAATTATTTTTATTTATTGATCTAAATTCAAGTCCTCATAATATTTTAAAATAATAATCTTTGGACCACTAAAGTCAATACTACCAACTTATGATAGTATAATCATTTCAAGCAATTTTTTAAAGATTAGTATACCAACGTTTCTTATAATAAGGTTATATTTGACATTCAATATATTATGCTTTATTTAAAAGATATCTATATAATAGTAAAATTACAACAACTATTTTGATTAATTTAATATTATTTTTGATAACATGCAACTTTTTATTTTTTCTAGTATTCAACTATTCTATAGAAAACATATTGATCTTATGCAATTACACATGGACATTAATTATTATGGTTGCCAATTTTTGTACTACAAATAATCAATCTTTATTCAACTTTTTTTTATTTTTAATTTTTTAATTTATATAATATTTTATTAAACTCACATAGTTTGTACTTTTGACAAAATTATTTGTAAGTTTTAAGGATTAGGCTTAATCTACCATCAAAGCATCAATGGAGGCTATGAGATCTTTATCAAACTCTTGTAATTAATTCTTTTGGTGATTGTATCTTGTAATTATTTGCTTTGTTCATGCAACTTATGACCAAATTTAGTTTTTTTTAATATTTTAATTTCACTAACTTTTATTCTAATTGCCTAACTTAAATTTGCTCTTAATATGCTTCTTGTACATTTATTTTTGTGTAGTCTTGAACTTATAACTTGTAATAATTTTGACTTTAGGTAGATATTTTAAAATATTTTTAAATAAAATTTAAAATATTTAATTAGTTTTATAGATTCAATACTAATATATATATATATATATATATACATAACTCCCAAAGAATTTTTATTTTATTTTTTTAAAATTAAAATTAAATTTTTTTTATAATACTTCTTCTTTTATAATATAGATTTTTTTTTTTTTTTTTTTTTTTTTTTTCAAGATCTAATAATATATATAGTACTATTGGACATAGAACTTTGTCTTTCTTAGTTCCTATTAGTGAAGTTGGTTCAGTATATAAATTAGAAAAAATATTACACCTATATATAATCTTATATGATTTGGTTTTGTTTTATTTTCTATGTTGATTTTTAAATATTTTTTTGTTTTAATTCAATTCTAGCTACTATATTTTATTATAAAACTCTGAATTAAATCAATGCCTAATTTATTAAATTTTTTTAAAAAATCAATAAATATAAATTATTATAAAATAATTGAATCCTTTCACTTTTAAAAATTAATCTTTTATATAGCAATTAAATTATACTAATTAGGATTAAGGTATTCTTTAATAGGAATAGATCAAGTTCTTTATGGTTTATCAATCTTTTTACATAGTTATAATACAATATGATCTTAATAACTTAGATCAAAGTTCAAGTTGATTTGAATTGTTTTCAATTGTTTAAAATAGCTTGTCTTTATAAAAGATAACTTGATGATATCTCTAATTTTATGTAATTTTTATTGAAATAAAAAATTGTTGTCTAAAAAATAAACTAGATTTTTTTATTTTTTTATTTTTTTATTTTTTTTATTTTTTGTTTTTTCTTGTAAATAAATATTTTAACAATCTTAAATAAAAAACTTTAGATTTAAATGTATACCTCAAAGATTACTTAAACTATATTGTCTAATCATTGATTAACCATTTTTAATTAATAAGGGGCCAATTAAAATGTAAATAATTTTAATTCAATATTTTTTTTAAAGTAATGATATTAATATTTAATTTTCTATCAAGAAAGACATTATTTAGGATCCTATTATTAATCCAAATTACTATCAACTATTACAATCAATTATTATAACTCACAATTAAATATTATAGCTCTAATTAAAATATTTTTTTATTCTATTATTTATGATACTTATATAAGTATTGAAGTAAATTAGAATTTTAGTTAGAATGGATTTAGATTGGAAGACATGCAAATTACTACAAAAGCTACTTTTGGCATTATATGCATCAATTGACTAATATTAAAATTATTATTTGATTTAGTAACTAATTTTTTTATTTTTAGTTATACCATTAATTGATGTATTTTTAGCTATATTTAAAGATTATTTATTAACTTTATATGCAATATTAATATAACAATAGTAATTATCTAAAGTCAAAAGCAATCTCCAATCTTGAATTTTATTCTTTTTCAAAAAAATTTATAAGCAATTTTCTTTAAAGTTTTTTAATGGAGGAAATTGTATCAATTATGATCCAGAAGACTATATATGTAGTCCAAGTCAATTTTAGCATTCCAAGTCAACTTCATTCTAGCAAAATTAAAAGATGCTACTATAATTGTTTAATAGTTTACTTGCTCTTAATGTGTTGCTCTTAATTATTTAATTTTAGATTTTAACATTATTTATTCCAATTAGTTTCTTCATATTTGATTGTTTACATAGTTGATTCTTAAGATTCTATAGATTAAAGAAGTATTATAGTTGTCATTGTTGCAAATCCACATAAAGTTTTTTATTTTTTTATTTTTTATAGATATTATTGTTTAACTAGCTAGCTTGATATTTTAGCTATGGCTTGGTATAGTTAAGACAAGTCCCATCTTTCTTAACTTAATCTACATATTATTACAACACTTTTACATATTGATCTTTGAATTTACCAAATTAATTATTTTATTAAGTTTGAATAAATTAACTACTTTCTAAGATTGTTTAATAAATTGACAAAACATTCTAATTTGTTTTCCATTTTAAAGCTTGCTCTTATCTAATTTAATGGATTGTCAGTCAAGGTTATGAATCATAAGTAGAACTCTTTAATTTTTTTTAATTGATTTTTTTTTTTTAGATTTATTTGATAGTAGTATGTATCAATTCATTTTCATGTTTTTTTTCTTCTTATATTGGCAATAGAATAATCTTTTTGATTTTAGTTAGATATTATAAGGAATCACTTAAATATAAAAAATTACTATATTTGAGATTATTTCTTCTATGTAGTCTTTATTTGATTGTAGTTGGTAGATAGTATGGTAGGATATGTGAAGCATATTTAGGTAGAAACAAGAATATTTTTGTTTTTGTTAGAATCTTTATATTTATTTTTTAAATATGGTTTTGATACAAATTCGTAATATAAATATGTCCTATTGCAATATGCCTAAATAAATCTTAGTGATATAACTGTAGGTAATAAATCTATTTAAACTATTTGACTTTTGAAATAGTTTCTTCTTCAAAATGCTGTATAAGGTTTGTATGTATGTGTCTTTTGTAGAAGTACTATATAAATTAGAATATGATAATTTAGAGCCATACATATTTGTTCTACATAAGAATCCAAATTATAATTATTTAGTATTGGAAAAGTAAAAATGACTAATTTGAGAGTATATCATTTTATTTATTTTGTCTTGAGTCCTCTCAATTTCAACATATTGAGAAAATCTCCCAAACACACCTCTTTGGTTTAAATTTTTTAAATCATACTTCTTATTTAATTGAATCTTTAATCCATAATAATTATATTTATTTGTTTATTTATAGTGGTTGAGTTGTTTTTATAATGTATCAATAAAGAAATTTTTGTGGAAGTAGTAATTATTTCTTTGGTTTATTTATTGAAATTTTATTTTATTTTTTCTACCTATTTATTCTTTATTTTTTAAAAATAGAAGGTGATTTAATTCTATTAGTTCTTATGGTCTTTAGATGTCTTTATTTTTTTTAATATTTAAATTTGATATTCTAAAACTACCAATTTTATAGAAATTTTATATATTCAAATATTAAAATACTATAGAAAATATTTTAAGCATATTTGTATAGCTATTTTAGACATCACAATGCACTATGCATGTGTACAAACTAAATCTTGCTGAAAATAGCTAACTCAAAATAATAATTGATTGACTTGAAAATAGCTAATTAAAAAAAAGTGGCATAAAATATTAATTATTAAATTATGAATCTTATAATCCAAAATTTTTAGATCTTATCATTTATAAAACTTAAATCTAACACATTTCTTACAAATAAAAATATTAATAATTAAAAAAAAAAAAAAATCTAGCATAATTTAGTTGCTTCAAAGAATCAAATGATAAATAAGAAATAAAAAGAAACACAAAATAAAAATAGACATTAAGTAGGATAAAAAAATTTGGACATAATAATATCAAATGATATAATCTTATTTTATTTTATTTTCTAGTCATTAAATATTAAACAAAAAATAAATCAATCTTATATTATTGTATATTATTCTCAATTATAGTTGGTAGTTATTTTGGTGCAAAGAATTATAAATTCTATAATTCTTTTCACTGACTTAAATTAAATTTCCTCTACTATCCTATCTTAAGTAGTTAATTTCTCACAACTCATTAATTTTCTTCCAAATTTTCTTTGAACTCTGATTTTAAGTCATAATTTTTAAAATCTTGAGTAAAATCCTAATCTTAGTAGAAATCTATCTAAGATTAGGATTTTACTCAAGATTAGGATTTTTTTTTTAGAATATATAATTTATAATAAACTTCTAAGAGCATATTCTAAAACTTCAGATGAATAGACCAACTCAGTAAGAACTCAAAGCAAAAAATCAATTATGTTTATTTTTTAGATAATTTTTGATAGTCTATCTTCTTTGATGAATGATTTATTTATATATGTTTTTCAAAAATCATATATTTAGTTTCCTACTTTAAATTTTAATTGAGGTTTATGACAAGGATTTGTATGAACTTTTTTCTCAATTACTTGCAATGATTTGTAGTTGGAACATATATTTGAATAATTTGTTGAATTTGACCTTATTTATCAACATAAATAGTTTATTTATCATTAGAAAAAAATGTTTATGGATTTTACTTATATATATATATATATATATATATGGTAAATATATATACCATATACACACACATATACACACACCAAAGTGGTATGGATGAAATTATGGGAAGTATTAGGTGGTAATATGTAAAAAATTATCTTTGCTTTACGTTGACGCTGGCGAAGGACGCAGCCCGCACGGCAGGGGCAGGGGTGAAATGTTTGAGGGAGGGAGGGCAGGGGTGAAATGCGTGAGTGAGGGCAGCGTCTCCTTGGCAGGACGAGGGGCGCACGGGGTGACTCTTGTGGTGCCACCATTCCCCCGTTGCATTCCAGTGAGCCAGCCAGCGAGGGAGCGAGGGAGCGGGACAGCATCGCATTGCATCGCAGTGCGAGTGCAGAGGAAGGGCAATAGTAGCAGGCGGTGGGATCGAGTCAGGAGCTATGGCGGGTGGAGGGCATGGCGCACACAACATCACGCACGGGGGGCTCTCCCTGCACGTCACCAAAGGATGGCATTCGCGCGTGGGCCAAGGCATGTGCGCCATCATGTGGTAATGCCCTTGATCCCTGGCATTCTGGGTTTCTCGTGGTTTGGTGGAATCAGATCCTTTCGAATGTGCATACCCTTCAAGCCACCTCGATTAGGTTTTTTGTCTTCTCCTTTCTGTCAAGGTGGATTTGGTGGAGGGATGAAGGGCACAGTAGTGGAGACTTGGCTCCTCGTGATTTCATCCGATTGAGGCTTCCCAAGCTTAAATTCAGTGAATTAGGAGCAATTCGAATGCTGGGTGGGGTGTATCGACATAAAACACCTCTAGTTGTGCAAGTTATCAAGAAGATTTTATGTTAGGGTTTAAATCTATTGGCAGATGGTTTTAATCGTGAGTACGGAGCTCCCGTTTGTCCCTTGGGATGGCGAAACTTTTGCCTCTGTTTTTTTTTTTTTTTTTTTTTTTTTTTATGCGTTGGAGCTGGAATTGTGAGTCAGTAACGTTAGGTTTGTTTGGGTCATTTATGGGTTCAGGTTCTGGGTTTTGTACAGAGCGAAACAAGACGGCGCAGTGTTGATGGTATGTGATCTAACTTCGCTTCCATTATCTGGTCAGTGGTTTCTCTGGAAGTTTGACTTTACCAATTGGATTTAAAGGAGATTTATATACGTGAATAGAAACATGGTTTCAAGTAACCATGTTATACATCAAATCACTGTGATTTTTGCTCATTATCGAGCTCTGGTTTTTTCATGAAAGGAGTGTGAATGAGCGATATAGTTATTGCATCGCCTTAGGGTTAACCATAGACTTTACTTCGCATTTATCAGGGATGGCGTCACCCCTGGGAGGGTCATGGGCATGGGCATGGAGGGCATGATGGACACGAAGAGGTGAGCTGTGCTTTTCTCCTTGGATTGACTATTGAGAGGATTCTGGTGATTATTTTTATTTGTATTTTTTAGGAAACTCTTAGGTTTTTTCTTCGTGGTTTTTTTCTTTATTTTGATGCCTCTTACTTGCACGGAATCGTGATTAATCGTCGACGGCGTTGGTGTTTTCTTTGAGTTGCAGGCTAAGCATCACTGAAACAATTTGGAGTTGGCTTAAGGAACATTTAAATTTCTTTCATATTCAATTTCCTATAGTTCTGTTACAGTATATAAGACATTGTGAGGGTACTGAGGCGTGATCTACCTTTACAGCCTTGGTACTTCTTATCAAAAGTGGTCCACGTTCTCAGGGCATGTGGAAAAGTGTAGGTTTTTATGCCTTGTGTATTCGTTGGTTTATAGACGTAGATGCTACGTGTTTTGGAAGCTACCTAACAAAACATGATTTGTTTTGCCTGATCCTTTCCTTCTCATTGACTAAGCTTGAATGGCTAGAGTGAAGAGAGTCCTCATGATTAGCCCTTTTCATGGTTAGAGTGATGTGAGAGTTTTATCTTCTTCCTCTTGTGGTTGCATCTTTTCTGGCACGTTCGGTGCTCATGTCTGAAAGAGTTACCAGGTTCAAAATATACTTCTCTGCACCTGTTAATCGTTATTGTCATCACTGGTTATTGTTAATGTTAAGGTTGAATAGGTTTTTAGTGTTTGCGGAACTCGGCCAAAATCTCGTAGTGGGAGGTTTCAGGGGCGTGTATGAAGGATTACAGTACTGTAGTAATGACCAAACATTTTCATCACATTGAAGCACTCCCCGTTAACATATGAATCTTTTTGTTGTGAATCTTCCCTCTTAACTAAGGTACTTCATGTTTGCATGCAATGTCCCCGTCTGCCTTAGATTTTCAGCTGTGTAAACCTATCTTGGATTAACGAAGTAAAGATACGAGCTTTCTTTGGGACAGCGAATGCGTAAGTTACGATTCTTAATGTATGGCTGGAAGAAAACCTTACTTGCGTTCAGTTCATAACTAGCACATGTAAAATCCGAAGTTATGCATGTGCTACTCTGTAAGTTCTGGCAATAGTGAAAGCGTCCCACGTGGGGGTGAGATTCTTCATGAGAGATTATGCGACGCGCAGTTTGCAACAAAGTAGAATTAAAGACTGGTCACGTGAGCTGCGAAATGAAGCCTTCTGTCCAGATTTATATCATAATTTTGCCCATAGGACTTAACATGGGATGGATCTGTAGTCCATTAGTCTGATAAACCCTGGAGCTTCTATGCTTATCCAAATTATTGTATGTATCATGTGCGGCATTAGTTAAGTTCATACACAGTGGTGTTCACGTTCAGCAAATAGCGTACTGCAAATTACGATGTTATTGAAATTGAGGTGATGGATGATGTACAGGAAATGATGACTGTAATGCCGCCTCCCAGGCAGGAAATGTGCAGATCTGTGGAGAAGAAGCCTGTTTCTAAGTAAGAAAAATTCAGAATTTTAAAGCATTTTCTCAACAAATACCCGTGAGAGAAGCATTCTCTCTACAATGCCTGGAACTGCTTTGAATACCTTCTCAGAACTAGGTAATCGCCATTTACGGATGTCCAGACCACTTTCAAACAATACTCTCTAATCTTCAGCTGAATGGCTGCTAGAGTGTCGTTAACACAGACTTTGTGTTATTCAGTTGAAAAACAATCATGATAGCACAGGGAGAGAGAGAGAGAGAGAGAGAGAACCTTCATCTTCAAGCTTGTTAGTGCAGATGATTCAAGTGCAACGATCAAAGCCTCTGCCACAACATGCGCACCACTCCTGATTTTGAATCAGCACAGAACACTTAACATCAATTCGAAACTTCTTTCTCCACTTACAAAGAAACCAAATGTAGAGTCCCTAATGATCGCATTGGACACTCACTGAAAGGGGTAGGTGCTGTTGGGACCGGGTGCTGGAACCCACATACAAATCCATATCGACATGTTACCTGCCAATGAAAAATTCAAAAATTGAGTTACCAAGTGACCCTGCTTCATAGAATCTAAGAGCATTTTCCAATCCAAAACAAGGAAAATTTGTTTCTAGGTTGTGGGGGATTAACAGAATAATCCAAGCTCACCGCAAGCAAGGAGAATGTGGATGGAGGTCGTGAGACATCGGGATTCCTGGTAACAAAGCTTCGTCATAGAAACAATTATGCTGCGTTGCTGAAATCAGATCACCCCAGATCCAACAGGAAGAAACCAGCCTAGAGAGCAACGATCGACCCTCTTGTATGAAAGAAACACTGGAATCGGTCGGTGCCTCATTGGGTCCGACGCCGCCTCACGGACCCAGCAAGCATGTCCACGTCATCATCATTTCATTTAAAATATGCATATGCTCTTCAAAGCTAAAAACGCCATTTTACAGAATTATATTTATTTAGATTTTATGAAACATTAAATTTACTGTTGTAGCAAAATAATCTATTGCTGATTGTATAAACCAAGTAGCAAATGGTGAATCCATTTCAATTAACATAAATATCTTACAAAAGTATTTTCGTTGGATTTTAATAAAACCTTGTTTATTGTGGATCATGATAATTTAATTCTTATTCTTTTCCACACAATTCACTAGAAATTTTTGAATAAATTTCAAAAGGAGCAACTTAAATATTTTTTAATATCTATATATGATATAAAAGTCCAAATAAGATGATTATATTTTTTGCATGTTTCAACAAGCTTAAGAATAATTCGAGATAAAAAAAAGGGTGATATAAAATACACAATATTCTTATAACTCAAACATGACTTATCAAGTTAATTTAAAAAAAAAAAAAAAAAAAAAAAAACAAACAAACTTATTCAATTCAGCATACAATTAAATACCTTGGAGTTTGGGCAGATCAAAATAGAATTAGCGGCCTTATTTTGAATTGACCAAAATGCTTTTCTGATAATGCTAGGTAGTTGGTGGAGCAAAGTTAAAGGATGCAACAACAATGTAGTTGTCCATGTAACTGCAACGTGAGTTTCTAACAAAAGCTTTGAATAGTTGCCAAGACTAGGGAACCTGCACGTTGTCGTGTTGCAACACATTTACGTAGTGAAAAGTATGGATAAGAGTAATTTATACTTAATACTTAATTATCTTGGTTCAATAGGAACTTAGGATACTTAAAAAAAGGGTTTATGAAAGCCTCTTAGATTACTTTCTTGTTTTAATAGCTAATAGATATAAAAGTTAATTATTAAATTTTTCTTCTAGGTTGTACAAACTCTATTACTACTTTTAAAAAACCATAAGTTAATAAAAATAGAATAGAAAAGATAAATAGTTAATATGGTTGATACTAGAGCTAAGTTGAGGATAGGATTAAGCTTTAAAATCCTTAGAATTAGTTGGATTGATACCCAGGGGTTGACTATATATGAGATAGGGTCGAAATCAAACCTCTAGCTACAAAAACGGCCACCAAGGACAAGAGATTAGGACATTTGGAGATTGGCAACTAGGATTAGAGAGCTAACTTAAAATTCATTTCAAGGATATTAAGCTTGTTGCCATAGGATTTTGGAGGACTTAACAAATGCTACTCAAAGTCAGGTTTAGTATAGGAGATTACATTTTTATGCAATAAAATTAGAGCTAGTAGTGGTGGCTATTCCGTGCAATTGGTAATCCATCTATGGTTGAAATTTTGGTAGTGTGTGATTGATTGAGTGTTCTAAGATTAAGTGAAAAATTATTACAATCTAATAGTGCATTTGAGATTTATTTAGCTTTTAGTACAAAGCAGTACTGGAAATTGACAGTTTAGGATTGGTTGGTTTAGGGTTGGTTGGTTTCTGCAATATCTTAAGATTTATCAGTTGGATCAAAGAGAAAATTGGCATAGTATTGAAAGACTTAAAGGTGGAACTACACACTAAATTTTAGTTGAAGTTAATGATTATAAAAGGAGAAATCGCTGCTGGGGCTTTTGCATTAACTTTTAAGCCGGCAACTAAGTAACATTAGTGTGGATTTTGATCAATTTTCTATAATCTGTAAGTTAGGTTGGGTTGAAACTTTTTGAGCACATAGAAGGCTTGTATTTGCATTTGTGTGCAAAGTTTCATATTAAGTTGATAGTTAGATTAAAAATCACAGCCTATTGAATTTCACTGATTGAGGTTAAGACTTATAAAGAGACTCTTAGTTGCTTGATTGTAACAAGTAATAAGCAATTGGTATTTATATGTGGAAGAAGTTATTAAGAAGAGTATTATTTAAATACTTTACATTGATTCAAGTACTCTTGACATGATATTCAAATCATACTTTTTGTATACAAACATATATTAAAGGTCATTGAGTATATGTGAATTACAACTTCATCCTCCACTGCCACTTGCCTGGTACATTTCCAAATATTATTGTTTGTAAGTGTGGAATACAAATTCTATTACAAAATGGGATTTTGTGACTGTGTAGAGACTGGTTAATAAATTAGCACTACATTGGTACATGTAGAAGCACCTTGTTGATAAAGAAGAAGAAAAAGAAGATGATGACAAAGGCATGCAAAATTACTTTGCACTCATCTCCGGGATACTATCACGGACATAAGATCTATTCAAATAATTATCTAGTTAATATAGATAGATAGAAGTATATAAAAATAAATTAATTTGATAATATCTTATAGAGAAGCTTCCTAGAAGCTTCATAGATGCGGATTCATCTTATACATGTCTATAAGTGATTGATAGATTAAAAACTTATTCAACAAGCTAGCCATGTATTGCACATGTTCATAGCTTGTAAAACAAGCTAATTACATGGCGCTCATGTAGAAAACTTGTCTTGTAAGTTTGACATATGTCTTATAAATTGGACATGTATTGGAGGTCTTATAGAATGCCGCCACATAGTTTTTAGATAGATAGTATATATAAAGATAAGAGTGAAGTCTTCTTTACTCTTGTCAACTCCTTATTTGCTTCTAGTCTAGTTCAAGAGTCTCTTGTATTTTCTAGTCTTTAGCAATAGCCATTCTAGTTTCTTTTTAAATATACATACTTTTTTATTTCTATTTTATTATTATTTTTTATATATAGATTTCACTGATTTATAGATCTTTTTTCAATTTGTGTTTTTAATAGATTGACAAGACTATATATATAATATCAGAGCTTTGTCTTTTTTTGATTAAGAGTGGATTATCCCTTCTTCTTGATAAGACATAAATATATTAGAAGTTGTAGATTATCCACTTCTAAACTGATATTATTTTGAGATTTTTTTTTTTTTTTTTTTTTTTTTTTTTTTAGTATTTTATTCTATATTTTTAAAATAAAAATAGAAGTTTTTTTTTTTTCTATTATATTATCATGGTAGAACTTGCTGAAATAAAGACCGTAATAGCATAAATGTAAGAGCAAATAAGAAAATTAATGCTTTCAATACATCAATTCAATGTACCACCACAAGGAATAACAAAATTAGCAAGAAGTAAAGATATAGAGATGATTGAAGCTACTTTAATCTCTACACCAAGCCATACTATTGCACCTAGGATGAAATATCATTTGAGCATCAAAGAACTAAAAATTAGTTTGCTTGAAAAGTTTGATAGCATAAGATCTAAGTTTTAAAGATTCATCAATCAAGTACAACTAGTAATTAAACTTCAACCTCAAAGTTATTCAATTCAAGGATCACAAGTCAGGTTTATTAGAATACTACTTTCAGGTCCTACTTTATCATAGATTTTATCTTTTTTTGAATGATGTCATCCAATAATGGATAATTTGGAGGTTTTTTTTAGCAAAGTTTCAATCTATATATGGAAAACATGATGCAATTTATATTGCAACCAATAAGATCCATATCTTGCAATAAGACAATCAATTAGTGACATTATATACTTTACAATTTTGACAACTAGTGATTGATACCAAATAAGATAATATTGCATTCATTAGCCAATTTTTCTATAGATTATAATATGAGGTAAAGAAATTGATCTTCAATTTATCCGATTTTTAAACATTGAATCAACCAATTGACTTTGTTGTGAAGTGTGACAATCGGCTTTTTGAATTTTGATATGAGAATTATACAAGATATTGAAGAAAGCTTAAAGTCACAACTCTTAACATCAGCAAGGTTGTACATGAAGAAAAGTGTGGAATAAGATGTTTCTCACTTCCAACAACCATTACTTATATGTGGTGGTTGCTGCCCTTAACGACACCATCCATCCCTTCACTTTTACATTCATCAAAAGATATACCAAGTATATCCTTTGGCATCTTATTTTCTATATAGATATACCTTTAATATATCTAATATATTCTAAGGATGCCTTCGCATCTCACCTACCTCAAATATATCCTATGGCATATACTTTATACTCTTATCTAGTCTTTGAATATTTCTTAGGATATCTTTTATCCCTTTGATCTTGTCTTGTGGCCCTTGGCTTTGTCTCTTATTCATAGGATGGCCTTTCCATTCACCAAAAGACAACTCTTTGACCATTAGCAACCTATCTAAGGTAATATCCATTACTTGATAATTTATTCTACTATTATCTATTTACATCAATAATCTCAACACTCCCACTTTGCTATTGATCAAAGGCTTTCAAGTCTAATGCCTTTATCAACTCGTGGTGTCTATCTTTTACTAATGCCTTTGTAAGCATATCAACAAGCATGTCTTTTATAATACAATATTTCATATCTATTATGCCATCTTCAATCTTCTCTCATATGAAATAATGTTGGACATCATTGTGCTTGGTTCTTGAATGGTGCTTTGGATTTTTGGCAAATGCAAGACATCCTTGATTGTCATACATTATTGGAGTTACTTCAATTTGCACTAATTTAATATCTTCTAAGAGTTGTCTTATTCAATAAGCCTCCATTGCACAATGACTTACTACCATGTACTAAACTTCTATGGTTGATCTTGCAATGGTAGGCTGTCTCTTGCAATTCCAAGAAATGACTCCCACTCCAATAAAAAATACATATTATGTTGTGGATCTCCTATCATTTGTATCTCCAGCCCAATCCGCATCACAATATCCTTGCAAGTCAATATTCTTACCACCAAGACACAATTTGAAGTCCTTTGTATCTTTTAAGTACCTCAATATCCTCTTTACCGTTGTCTAATGCAAAGGTCCAGCCTTAGACATGTGTTGGCTCACAATGCTCACAACATATGTAAGATCCACTCTTGTGGCCACCATTACATATATAAGTGAACCAACTGCTGCTTTGTATGGAACACTTTGCATCTCACCTTCAACTTTGGCAAACTCCTCATCCGTGAGCTTCATCAACTTCAAATTGGCTTCCAGAGGTGTTCCAATGGACTTGCACTTGTCCATGTTGAATCGTTTCAACACTTCTTCAATGTACTTACTTTAGCTCATTGTAATGGTCATGTTGCTACAATTTCTTATAAATTCCACTCCTAAGCAATAGTGGATCTCTCCCAAATCACTCATTTTATATTCTTTTTCTAATATGGCCTTCATCTAATTTATCTTCTCCATATTGTTAGCCAAGATGATCAAATCATCAATATAGAGGATTACAATCAATAAGAACTCTTTAGATTGCATCACATACAATGAATGATTAGCCTCACTCCTCACAAAACCTTCATTGATAAAAAAATGTGTCAATACGTTGGTACCATATTCTTGGTGATTGTTTCAATTAATACAAAGATTTCTTCAATTTGCATACAAGCTGTTCTTTGTCTTGTTATACAAATCCTTGAGGTTGATGCATGTAGATGTCTTCTTGCAATTTTTCATTCAAAAAGGCCATCTTCACATCCATTTGGTGTATTTCTAAGTTCATTACTGCCTCAATGGCTACAATGGTCCTAATGATGGTGAATTTGGCAACGGGTGTATAAGTCTCATTGAAATCAACACCAACAACTTGTAAGTATCTTTTGGCAACTAATCTTGCCTTGAGCCTTACCACCGCACCCATTGCATCTCTTTTAGTCTTAAATATTGACTTACATCCAACATTAGATCGATTTGGTGGAAGATGAGCCAATTCCCATGTACCATTGTCTATGAGAGATTGATATTCGTCTTCCACAGTCTTCTCCTACTTGATTGCATCTTGGAACTTCAAAGCATCACATAAAGACAATGGATCAGCAAGAAGAGCTATATTTGCATGTTCTTCATTTATTTGAGGACAGATGTGATTCTTCCACTATTCACCAAGTGGTCTTCTATCCCTCAAAGGATATCTTCTTTCATTTGAAGATGAAGATTCACCTTGCTTTTTTTTAACCTTCTTCTCTTTTACAACTTGTCTTTTTTTATTCAAAGGTTGATACTCCTTATCATCATCGTCATCATCTTCAACACTTTTATTTCTTTCTTTACTAATTTTAGCAATCATAGAAGCTTTCATCTTATCAATCTTCTTCTTATTTTCAATCACATCTCCACCATCTTCATCATCTTCATTGTCTTCATTATCTTTCTTTGCTGAATTTGAAAATGTGTCCACAAACACACCATTACTCCCACTTGGACACATCTCCAAGTGCTCATAAGCACTCTTATGCTCCAAAAACTCAACATCACAACTTTTAATGATCTTTTTGGTGTCGAAACACATTAGCCTATATGCCTTGGTACCTTCACAATATCCTAAGAATATATACTTTGTATCTTTTGCATCAAGCTTGGACCTCATATAATCTGGTGTTTTTGCATATGCAATGCATTCAAAGGTCTTCATATGTGAAATATAAGGTTGTATCCCACTCCAAGCCTCTTGTGGTATCATTGATTCAAGAGCACTTGTTAGACATGTATTCAATGTATACACGGCATTCACCATAGCTTGCGCTTAAAACTCATAACCAAGATTTTGAGCATGAAGCATGCTCCTTGCCATCTTGACAATGGTCCTATTTGTCCTTTCAACAACACTATTTTGTTGTAAAGTGTATGGAGCTATGATTTGTCTAGCAATTCCTTCATTCTTCAAATAAACATCAAATTGCTTAGACATATATTCACCTCCATTGTCTATACGAAACACCTTCATCTTGCACTCACTTTGTTTTTCAACAAGTACTTTGAATTCCTTAAACTTTCAAAAGCACTCACTCTTGGCTTTAAGAGTGTAGATCCAAATCTTTCTTAAAAAGTCATGAATGAAAGTGAGAAAATACCTTGCTCCAATACTTATAGTCTTCATAGATCTACATACATCAGAATGGACAATCTCCAATAACTTTGTAGCACATGTTGCTACACCACTTCGAAACAAAGCCCTTTGTTATTTGCCTTGTATGCAACCTTTACATGCATTCTGACATGCCTTTACAAAACATCCATTCATATTGAATTGAACCATAAAACCTCCCATTACAAGTTTATTTACCAAAAATAGGTTTTGCTTCATCTTTGATACATAGAAGATATCTTTGAATGTAATCCTATTGATTTTTTCATTCACAACCACCTCTACTATAATGGATCCAATTCCAATGGCTTCACATGTACCACTATCTACCAAGACCACATTTGATATTAGAATTGCCTCATAAGTATCAAATGCACACTTATAAGATGTCATATGCTTAGAACAACCTAAATCCACAATCCATCTTATCATGGCAGCCATAGAAGTTCTATTTGTTGCCATGAATGCATAATCTTGTTCTCCAAACTCATGTTGCATGCTATTTGCATTCTTCCTCTCAATCTTTTTACCTTTGTAACAATTTTGAGCAAAATGTCCTACTTTACCACAAATGAAGTAAGTTTTGACATTACCTCATTGATTTGAATAGTTGCCTTTGCCTTGACGTGAGTAGAGTACTAAATCTTCATCTTGAGGCTCCTTTTCTTTCTTCTTGATTACTTCATGGGTAAGACTTGATGTGACATAGTTCATAGTAAGTTGCTTTAAGTGAATGGATTCCAAAGCCACAATAAGATAGTTGTAGGACTCCGGTAAGCTTATAAGTAGAGTCATAACAATATCAACCTCTTCTAAAGGCTTCTCTATAATTGCAAGTTGATTTGCAAGTGCCTTCACCTTATTGATGTGTGCCATTAGGTCTTCACCTTCTTCCATCTTGCAAGTAAAGAACTTCTTCTTTGTATAGATGATGTTAGATAAGTTTTTGCTCTCATAGATGTTGCAAAGAATCTTCCATGCTTCTGTTGTTTCTTTACAAGAAATAATGTAGGAGAAGTTGGCTTCATCAACATTGGTTGCAATCAATCCAAAGGCCTTCTTTTTGTGACGTTTGTACTCTTTCTTCTCCTTTATATCAGCATCCATGCTTGGAGGCTCTTCACTTTCATCTACAATATCCCAAAGATCTAAAGAAGCCAACAAAAGTTTCATTTTCACCTTCCAATGGTAGAAATGTTCACCTCTAAACTTCTCAATTGCTCTCAAGCCTTCATCCTCACTTGAAGCCATATCTAAGGAAGAGATGTGTCAAAGAAGATCAAGAGAAGGAGTCCTAAAGCTTTTAAAATCAGCAAGAAGGTGTTGTTGCCTTACAAACCTAGAATGCTCCCTTTGTGAATAAATTAGTATTTTCACTCTCAAAACGCTCTCAACTTCACTTCTAAGACTTCTCACAAGTCCTGTAAAATATATAAATGTCTCAAATGTGAATTGCCACTCTCATATCACTTTTATGCTCACAAATCACCTCTAAGCACCATTAGAGGTGTTTAATGCACCTTAAGCTTCTTTAATACAAGAAACTACAAAGTTAGTCTACCAAAGACATAATTTCAGCAACAAACACAATACTAGTGTTCCATAACATCACTTTAAGATGTAAATGAAATCCCAAATCCAAAATGCACTTAACAATAAGTAAGCAAAATAAGATCTAGATCTAAATCTGAATCTTAAAGTTGAGAGTTTCTAAACCTCAACATCAGCAACAATAATATGATCAATTCCACACATCAATAAAGACTTTAAAGCACTTCAAAACTCACAAGTAAAGGTGAGTGGATCCATAACCTATTAAAAAAAGCTTAAAATCACAACTCTTAGCATCAGCAAGGTTGTACATGAAGAAAAGTGTGGAATAAGATGTTTCTCACTTTCAACACCCATTATTTATATGTGGTGGTTGCTGCCCTTAATAACAACATCCATCCCTTTACTTTTACATTCATCAAAAGATATACCAAGTATATTCTTTAGCATCTTATCTTCTATATGGATATATCTTTAGCATATCTAATATGCTCTTAGAATACCTTTGCATCTCACTTATCTCAAATATATCCTATGGCATATACTTTATATTCTTACCTAGTCTCTGGATATTTCCTAGGATATCTTTTATCCCTTTGATCTTATCTCGTGGCCCTTGGCTTTGTCTCTTATTGATAGGATGGCCTTTCTATTTACCAAAAGACAATTCTTTGACCATTAGCAATCTATCTAAGATAATATCCATTACTTGATAACTTATTCTACTATTATCTATTTACCTCAAAAATCTCAACACAAGAGAGTCTCAATATCATTATAATACAATGGTAATATTGATGCCTTTTCAATATGTACATTCAAAAGTAGAAGACATGCAAATTGATGTAGTACGTTTTAAATCTCTTACTAAACAAGAAAAGATTTATCATTGTCAAGAAGAATTATGCTTATATTATAGAGAACCTAAATACACTACTCAATATTGTCGAAAAAAATGATGCAACTACAAAATAAACAGTACAGTTATTAAAAAAGATAATATGTTGAAAAATAAGTTTGTCCAACTATAATATATATTTTTTTTGTGAAGTAAATATATCCATATATAGAAACCTTGTTTAACTTTCTTTTCTTTAAAATTTTATTAAGTTCTTTCTTTCTTCTTACCAATCTAGATTTTTATATAGTTTTGAAATTTTTTTTTCACTTTCTTTCTTTTTTTTTGGCTAAATTTTTATTTTATCTTTAATCTTAACTTTAACTTTAATTTAGCCTTGAAACTTCTTTCATTTCTTTTACTTTTTTTTCAATCTTAGGTTTTAGTAGATTCAAGGTTATATTTGTAGATATAAGGAGTTTTGACTTTGAGGTTGAATTTAGGATTTTATTAAGGATAAATAGAGGTTTGGATGTCAATAGTTGGCTGCCATCAATAGTGCTGACTTGGAGGATTAGATTTGGTGTTTTTATAACTTTAAACTATTAGCTGTTGACTTAGACTTTAAAGACCTTGGTTGTGACTTCTTTGACGAGCTTAGAAGAAAAGAGGACGGAGTTTTTTGGCAAATCTAAGAAGGTATTTAGAAAGAGCTTCTTCTTGACATGAATTTAGGTTACAGAAACACATGATTTGGAGCTTAGATGAGAGAGTTATGCTTGTTTGAACTTAGGCTATTCATATGATACCTACTGTCACTTTTCTAGGTATATTAGGAGTTTTAAGATATTAACAAGAAATTAAGAAGTTGAATTAGAAACTAGACTTTAAGCTATACATTTTACATCCAAGAATTGATAGAAATGAATCTAGAATAAGTGAGATATGACTAGTTAAAACCAGCAAACTAAACTAGGATTTTGAAGAAGTTAGATAAATAGAAGGGTTTGCTTTAAGCTAGAACTTGAGTTTCAAGATGAATTTGAAGCTCATTTTTTGTGTACATATCACTTTTATTATAAAAAATCTATGTCTAAAATTTCATATCAATTGAGACTTTGATTAGGGAGTAATGGCAAATTTTTGACTTTTAAAAGTATCTGATAAGGATTTGGTGATACCAATTAATTGACTACAAATTTGGAGCGGAAATTTTGCATGATAATGATCAAAGTTGTCAGTTTTATGCTTCCAAATTTTGAGCTTATTTGAATAGCTGGATCTCAAATTATGAATTTTTAAGTTTCTGGTTGGGATTTGACTTTCAAAAGTATCTGCCAAAGATTTGGTGATATCTAACGATTGGTAATGAATTCATAGCTCAGCAATTATATAACAAGGACAAAGGTATTTGTTATTTTTTTCCAAACTTTGAGCTTATTTGAATGGCTGGATCTCAAATTATGAATTTTCAAGTTTCTAGTTTGGTTTTTACTAATAAAATTACTTGCCAATATTTTGATGGTATCTGGTGATCGGTAACAAATTCACGATTGAGAATTTTTGTGAAAATGATTAAAGAAGTGAATTCTATGCTTCCAAAGTTTGAACTTATTTAAATAGTTGGATTTTGATTTATAAATTTTCAAGCTTTTGATTTATTGATTTATTACATACATGGTTTTGTGACCATAAAAGAGAAATTTAAGAAAGTTTGTGCATATTAGATCCAACTTGATTGTAAAGAGGGACCTTGTATCTAACCAAAGCGGACTTTTGCCATGACATTGTACAATTTGAATCTTATACAACTTCTAATAAAGATCCTATCCTCTCCTCAAAACCCTCTCCCTGTTTTATAATAAATATGTATTTAGAACCGAAAAATCACAAAGCCTTTGCCTTATTAGATTTAGGAGCCTTAATATGTTTTTTAGATAAAAAATTTGTTAAAAGTCATAAAATACCTTTAGTACAAAAAACTAAATCCGTATATGTAGAAATCATAGATGGTCATCCATTATCTTTTGGAGATATTATTCATAATTTTTTTCTTATAAATATAGTAATACATAGTCATAATAGTTACATCATCTTTAATATAATTAAATCTTCCTTTAATCTAATCATTTTAATTTTATCATAGCTAAAAAAATATTATCTTCAAATAAATTAGATTTTTTATAGACTTGATTTTTTTCAAAGCATTAATAAGAATTCTATTAATCAAATAAAAAGCTATAAGTCTAATATAATAAAATTTATACTTATAGGTGTAAAAACTTTTATGAATACAATAAAAGAAGAATCATCTTTTTTTTATTTATACTACATCTATTTCTGATGGTGAAAAGACTTCAAGTGGCATTCCAAGTCAATACCAAGATTATTAAGATATTTTTAAGAAGAAGAATATAGATATTCTTTTAGAGCATCATCTATATGATTGCTCAATCAATCTCAAAGAATGAACTCAACCTCCATTTGGATCAATCTACAACTTATCACAAAGTAAATTAGCTGAATATAAAAAATATATTAATGAGAATTTGGCCAAGAATTTCATATGCTATTTGAAATTCCCAACAAGAGCTTCTATCTTATTTATAAATAAAAGAAAGATGGGTCACTATAGATGTGTGTAGATTATCGAGGATTCAACAAGATTACCATCAAGAATAGATATCGTCTACCTTTAATATTTGGTCAATTAAATCAAGCTAAGATCTATACAAAAATAGATCTATAAAGAGCATACAAATTGGTAGACATTAAAAAAGGTGATGAATGAAAGATTGCATTTCAAACAAGATATGGACATTTCAAATATAATGTCATGTCTTTTGGACTTATAAATACATCAGTTGCTTTTTAATATCTTATAAATGGCATTTTTTGTGAGTTTTTTGATGATTTTTTTGTTTACTATTTAGATGACTATCTGATCTACTCTAAGAACATAGAAGAATATAAACTTTAGTTTTATTGTATGTTACAAAAATTTAGAGATATAGGATTATATGCTAAGATGAAAAAGTGTATATTTCACACTACTCAAGTTGACTTCTTAGAATATAACATTTCAAATGATGGTCTTGAGATGGATCCTAAGAAAGTCCAAATAATTATAAATTCAAAGATTCTAAAAACAATAAAAAATGTGCAATGTTTTTTGAAATTTTCCAATTATTATTGAATCTTTATTAAGTTGCAATTCCACTTACATGTTTAATTTGTAAAGATAAATTTGAGTGGAATAAAGAAGCATAAGCATTGTTTGAAGCTTTAAAGGTAGCTGTTATTTCTGCACTAATCTTGTATTGTATCAACTTTTTAAAGGCATTTTTCATGAAAAACAGATACATTAGACTTTGCTTTGGATGTAGTATTGTTACAAATGGGAGTAGATGACAAACTCCACTTAGTAGCTTTTCATTCCAAAAAAATTTTAATAATAGAAATCAACTACAAAATCTATAATAAAGAATTTTTTACAATTATAGATTCTTTTTAAGAATGGCGTTATTATTTAGAAGGTGCTCCTAGTCTAGTCACCATATATATAGATCACAAGAATCTTAAATATTTTATATCAGCACGCATGTTGAATCATCCCCAAGCTTGCTAGAGTATGTTTTTGTGAAGATTTGAATTTATTATCACTTATTGGTTAGAAAAACAAAAAGGTCTATCCAATGCTCTTTCTAGAGGTTCTTATCTTGTATCAAAAGAAGAAAATTTGGCTTTTGATTAATAAAGAATGACTCTATTGAAGTTAGAGCAATTTCATCTTTGAGCAATGAAATCAACATTAACTATTGATTCAACTTTTGTCAAATAATTTAGTCAAATATATCTTCAAACCTTCTTGTTCATGAGATTAAGAATAATTCATCTAAGTTGTATAATAATTCTAAATTTAAATTCAAAAATAATCTACTCTATTTTAAAGGATACTTGTATATTCCAAAAGGTGAAGTACAACTACATGCTCTTAAAGCTTGTCAAAACTTTCCTACAAGAAGGCATTTTAGACACAATAAGACTTTGGAGCTAATATCAAGAGATTTTTGGTGACCTCAAATGTGGAAGGTTGTTAAAGAATTTGTACAGTCATGCAATATTTGTTTAAGATCAAAAACTCATCATCTTCAATCTTCTAGATTTTTCTAACTATTACCTATATCATAACAACCTTGGTCTTCTATTTCTATGGATCTTATCACAAATCTTTTAAATTTAAATTTATATGATTTTATATTTGTGATTATAGATTATTTCACCAAAATGGCACATTTTATATCATATATAAAGTCTATTTTAGGTAAAAAAACAACTAAACTCTTCATTGATAATATCTATCACTATTATGGATAATTGGATTATTGAAGGTTGGAAAAAATTCCCTTCTTACGGGGGAATGAGGGTTTAGAGTATTTTGATATAATTGAGTGTTCTTGTGAAATTAGGCTTATGTATTGGGTGTAATAGCCCTATGAAGATCTCTTTTATATAAACTTGGGGGTTTTATTATACTTGAATCTTGCTTGAATAATTAGTGGCAGCCAGAAGCCCAGCGCTTTCTTGAGGCAGATTCTCTCTACCCCGACAACGTATCAATATCTTTCAAAATAAAGTAAGTTGTCCTTAAACTCGAACTTTGAAGTATCATGAGATTTAGTAAAATTATTCTTAATATCATGAATAAGAAGATCTGAGGGCATACTTAATTGGATTTGCTTGAGAAATGTTCAATCAACAGTTAATGTTGATTTTATTGCTCGAATATGAAATTACTCCAATTTCAAAAAGATAGTTCTTTGTTGATCAAAAATTGCATCTCCTTCTTTTGGTACAAGATAAGATCATTTAGAAAGAGCATCAGACAGACCTTGTGTCACGGACATAAGATTTACTCTAATAATTATTTAAATAATATAAACCAATAGAAGTAGATAAAATAAGTTGATTTGATAATATCTGATAGAGAAGCTTTCTAGAAGCTTCATAGACATGGAATCACCTTTATACATGTCTATAGGTGATTGGTAGGTTACAAACTTAATCAACAAGCTAGCCACATGGCGCACATGTTGGTAGCTTGCGAAATAAGCCAAGTACGTGGCACACATGTGAGAAATTTGTCGTGCAAGTTTGATACATGTCTTGCAAATTAGACACATATATGAGGTCGTATAAAATACCGCCACATAGCTCTTAATTAGATAGTATTTATAGAGACAAGAGTGAAGCCCTCTTCACTCTTGTCAACTTCTTTCTTGATCCTATTCTAGTCTCAAGAGTCTTCATGTTTCCAGTCTTTGGCAATAGCCATTCCAATTTTCCTTTGAATATACATACTTTTTTATTCTTATTTTGTGACTTTTCTTTGATACAATTTTCATTAGATTATACATCTTTTTCTAGTTCATGTCCTTGACACCTTATTATTTTCCTAGCCGATAAGTGATGATGAACTCAAATCTTGACAAAAACATGTTCTAATGAGCTTAACGATAATTTAGTATGTATACTGATATGAAGTACTCAAGATTCTTGTGATTAGTATACACAATGATTGGACTAGAAGTGCTATCATACTGCATTTATATGCAGTGTGTAAAAATATTATATATTTTATATTTATTATTATTACATATATGAGTGCTAGAGGTTATTTTAGAAGATATTAAAAGGAGAGGATTTATTTTAGCCACTTAATTAATGAATTAAGATGGCTATTTGTTTTGGTTCCTACCTTATTTATATCCTAGAATAGATTTTTTTGTAATTAGAAGAAAGATAAAGGTTGTTTTACCTTTCTTATTGATTTTGAGGTAATATGGACCTTGTGAGGGATAAGAAAAAAGAATATGGGGTGAATAAGGCCTGACCAATAGGATTTGGCTGCCCATGTAGGCGTGTCATAGGCTGATGTGGAAGAAAAGGGGAGAAGAGTCCTCTTGTTAGGAAGAAGGATTTCAGGTTTTGAGCAGTGAACTTTGGAGAGAGATAGCTCAGAGGGTATAGAAGCATTTATAATGAAATTTGGAGGATGTATTTTTTGAATTGTGAGGATTCTAAAACCTACTCACTTGCTTATATTGGAGTTTTGAGAAAAAAGTAATACTTATTTTAGTAAAATAAGGTCTACTGCTATTGAAAAGTGACGGCAGAAACTTTGAGTTGCCACTGCAAGTTTGATTTCGACTCTTTCTCAATGAAATTTGTAGGGAGTGTGGAAAATTGTGCTAGCTTTCTATCAAGCCATCTCATGTAGCAATTAGGATTGGAGAGAGAAAGTTGTGAGCTTGAGAGTGGGAAAGGGTCTGCTACCACCTGATGAAGAAGGGTAGAGACTTTGTTCAACCACTTAAATTGGAAAATCTCTTCAATCTTTCTAATATTTTTAGTGCTTATAGTAGCTTGTATAAGCTTTCCAAAAAATCAAAAATCAATGCATTTAAAGCTTCTATGAAAGATTTATAAGCCATGAAGTGTCAATAGGGCAAATTGTCACTAGGGTTTGAGGAGTAGATTCGACTAGCTATAAAATCTGAAGTTTGAGAGGTATACATGTGAAATTTTAAGACAAGTCAAATAATGGAGTGAGCTTTTTGAAAAGCTATTGCATGTCTAATTTGGAGAAAGGAAGCAACCACAACAAAGGCTGAAGTGAAGACAAGTTTTGCTACCTTTGTATTTGCTGGAATTTTTTGTACCTATTTCATTTAGCCATAACTTTTAAATGGCAAGACATCTATTTGTGAAATTTTGATATGTTTTACATTGAGTTATTAGCTTTTCATAGGCTATAAGCTTGCTTGATTTGACCATTGGATAAATTTTTAGTGATTTATTTAGTTTCAGCTTGTTGTATAACTTAAATTCTTCATATGCGGTCGTATTTTGAGGTATACTTGAATATATACATACTTTTCTTATATTTATTATACAAGTATATATATTTGTATTTATATCAAGTATTTATATAAGTATTTTATAAATATTATACATAATATTTATACAAGTATTATATCAAGGATTATATTTTATTTTTATATAAGTATTATATCAAGGATTATATTCTATTTTTATATAAGTATTATATCAAGGATTATATTCTATTTTATACAAGTATTATATCAAGGATTATGCTTTATTTTTATATAAGAATTATATTTTATTTTTATATAAGAATTATATTCTATTTATGTAAAAGAATTATATTCTAATATTGTATAAGTATAGAAGATACTTGCACGGCTTCCTCTCATGTTTCTTGCTAGTTCTAGTAGCAACTAGGAATCCGGTGTTTTTCTAAGGTGAATTCTCTTTATCTGACAGCGCCTTCTAGATAGTGGTACCATTCTTGAAAAGAATCTACAATTGTAAGAAGTTTTTTATCGTGGATATCGTAATTGATCTCTGTTGCTGAAATTTTTTTGGAATAGAAACCTACTAGGTGGAGTTTGTCATCTCCTCCCATTTGTGACAATACTGCACCCAAAGCAAAGTCTAATGCGTCTGTTTCCATAAAAAATGCCTTGAAGAAGTTGACGTGATACAAAATTGGTATAAAAATAAAAGCTATTTTCAACGCTTCAAATGATGTTTTTGCTTCCTTACTCTACTCAAGTTTGTCTTTATAAGTTAGACATGTAAGTAGAGCTACAATTTGAAAAAAGTTCTTGATAAAGATTTGGTAGTAATTGACAAATTCTAAAAAGTATTGTACGTCCCTTATTATTCTTGAAATCTTCTAATCCATGATTGTCTAGACTTTCTTAGGATCCATTATAAGACCATCATTCAAAATGATGTATCCTAAGAAATCAACTTGAATAGTGTGAAATACACACTTTTCCATCTTGGCGTATAATTTGGTATCTCTAAGTTTTTGTAATATACGATAAATATATAATTCATATTTTTTTATGTCCTTAGAATAGATCAAAATATTGTCTAAATAGTAAACAATAAAATCATCTAAAAACTCATGAAAAACATCATTTATGAGATACTGAAAAATAGTTGGTGCATTCATGAGTCTAAAAGGCATAATATTTTATTCAAAATATTCATATCTTGTTTGAAAAGCAGTCTTCCATTCATCTCCTTCTTTGATATAGACCAAGTTGTATGCTCCTTATAGATCTATTTTTGTATAGATCTTAGCTTGATTCAATTGATCCAGAAATCTAAATATCAATGGTAGAGGGTATTTATTCTTAATGGTAATCTTGTTGAGCCCTTGATAATCTATGTACATTCGTAGTGATCCATCCTTTTTCTTTACAAACAAGATAGGAGCTCATGTTGGAGATTTCAAATATCACGATGTATGAAATTCTTAGCTAAGTTTTCATCAATGTATTCCTTGAATTCAGCTAGCTTGTTTTGTGATAAGTAATAGATTGGTCCAAATGGAGGCTGAGCTCTCTCTTTGAGATCAATTGAACAATCATACGGACAATACTCCAAAAGAATATTTATATTTTTTTTCTCAAAAACGTCATGATAATCGAGATATTGGCTTGGAATACCACTTAAAGTCTTTCTACCATTAGAAATGGGTGTGGCATAAATAGCAAAAGTTGATCCTTCTTTTGTTGCATGTATAAAAGCTTTTGCACTTATAAGTACAAGTTTTATTATATTAGACTTATAGCTTTTCACTTGATTGGCAGGATGTTTAATAATATTTTGAGAAAAGTCAAGTCTACGAGAATTCCAATCTATTTGAAAATTATATTTTTGTAGCCATGATAAACCTAAAATAATTAGATTAAATAGAGATTTAATTATGTTAAAGATTACGTAGCTATTATGACTATCTATTGTTATTTTTATACGACGGATTTTATAAGTGACATCTCTAGAAGACAATGGATGATCATCTATAACTTCTACATGTACGGATTTAGTTTTTTGTACTAAAGGTATTTTACGATTCTTAACAAATTATTTATCTAGAAAGCATGCTGAGGCTCCTGAATCTAATAAGGCAGAGGCTCTGTAGTTTTTTGGTCCTAAATATACATCTATTATAAAATAAGGAAAAGATTTCTGAGGAGAAAATAGGACCTTCACTAGGAATTGTACAAGATTCTAGTTGCACGCTCCCAATTGTAGTTGGACAAATTTGTTTTTAATATGTTGTCTTCTTTAACAATCGTACTCCTTATTTTGTAGTTTTGTTGTTTCTTCGGACAATATTGAGAAATGTGCTTAGATTCTCCACAATATAAATATAATCCTCCTTGATGATGTCAAATCTTTTCTTGTTCAGTAAGAGGTTTAATACGTATTGCATCAATTTGCATGTCTTCTACCTCCAAATGTACATTTTGTGAGGACGTTGATGTTGTCATTGAATAATAATGTTGAGGTTCTCTTGTATGACTCTCGAATCAAAACTCAAAATATCGATTGTCACATTTCACAACAAAATCTATTGCTTGACTCAATGTCTGAGGATTGGATAAATTGAGCATTAATTTTTTTATCTTATATTATAATCCATAGAAAAATTGACTAATAAGTGCAGCATCATCTTACTTAATATTAGTTGCTAGTTGTCATAATTATGAAGCATATAGTAATACTGATTGATTATTTTGTTGTAGGATTTGAATCTTGTTGGTTGTAATACGAATTGTATCATGTTTTCTATATATAGATTAAAATTATATTAAAAATGCCTCCAAATTATCCAATATTGAATCACATCATTCAAGAAAAGATAAAAACCATGATAAAGCAGAATCGGAAAGTAACATTCTAATAAACCTAACTTGAGATTCTTGCATAAGATAACTCTGAGATTGAAGTTCAATTACTAGTTGTATTTAATTGACGAATCCTCAAAACTTAAATCTTGTGCCATCAAACTTCTGAGGCAAACGAATTTTTGATTTTCTAATATTTAAACGGTGTTCTATCATAGGTGAGGTAGTATGGTTTAGTGTAGATATTGATGCAGCTCCAACCATCTCTATTTCTTCACTTCTTGTTAATCTTGTTGCTCCTTGTGGTGGTAAATTGAATTGATGCATTATAAGTATTAGCTCTCTCATTTGTTCTTGCATTTGTGCCATTGCACTTTTCATTTCTGCAAGCTCTGCCATGATAATACAATAGGAAGGAAGATGTCTACTCTCACTTCAAGAAATGCAGAATAACACACTCAAAAGAAAAAATTCTAGAAATAATATCAATTTAAAAGTGGATACTCCACAACTTCTAATATGCTTATGTCTTATCAAGAAAAAGGGATAATCCACTCTTAATCAAGAAAAGACAAAGCTCTGATATTATATGTGTACTCTTGTGAATCTGTCAAGGACAAGAACTTGATGAAAGCAAATAAACATATGAAACTTTTGTTAAGAAGAATAACAAAATAGAAGTAAGGAAGTATGTATATTAAAAGAAACTAGAATGGTTATTCCTACAAGACAAGAAAACTATAGACTCTTGAATCTTGACTAGAAGCGAGAAAAGAATTGGCAAAAGTGAAGAAGGCTTCACTCTTGCCTTTATAAATACTATCTAACTAAGGGCTATATGGTGGTATTTATAGGAACTCCTACACGTGTCTAATTTGTAAGACACATGTCAAACTTGCACGACAAGTTTTCCACATGTGTGCCACATACTTGACTTGTTCCATAAGTTACCAATATGGATGATACATGGCTAGCTTGTTCCACAAGCTATCAATATGTGCGCCATGTGGCTAGCTTGTTGACCAAGTTTTTAACCTACCAATTACCTATAGACATGTATAAAAGTAATTCCGCGTCTATGAAGCTTCTAGAAAGCTTTTCTGTCAGATATTATCAAATCAATTTATTTTACCTACTTCTGTTGGTCTATATTAATTAGATAATTATTGGAGTAAATCTTATGTCCGTGATAAGGAGGCAGTGGCATTTATCTTCTTCTTTGTATATCTATTATCTTGTATGACTCAAATAGTGACAAGTGAAATACATGATGGATCTTTATAGATTTTGATAAGTGTAATCAATAAACAATTAGATTAATCTATTTACAAATTAAAAATGGTCTAAGCCTATAATATTCTAGTTTGTTACAAGGATAAATAGTTTTGATATTATGACAAAATAACCATACCTTATTATCTACATAGAATTGAGGTTGTTTCTTGCAATAGACATCTGCATTGATCTTTTGTCGTTCTTGAGCTTCTTTTAATTTTGTTGTTATTATTGTATATAGCTCTGACAATCAATTTGTCAAATCTTCTACCACATGATTATCAGCTTTTAAAAAATCAAAAGTATTAGGCCATGGATGATAATCATAATTAGCAAAGAATAGAATTTATTGAGTAGAAGAATGTATTAAATTATTATAAGTAAACTTTACTAATGGCAAAAAAGATGTCCAATTATCTTGATTATAATTGATGGTATATCTCAAATATTGCTTCAAAATTTAATTTATTCATTCTGTTTATCTATTAATTTGAGGGTGAAAAGCTAAAGATAGATTTATATCCACCTTCAATATTTTGAAAAGAATTCTCTAAAACCTTGATACAAATTACGTCTCTTTATCTGATATAATATCCTTTGATAATTTATGATAGTGGTAGATATTATTAACAAAGAGTTTAGTTATTTCTTCACCTGTGATTGGTTTTATATATAATATAAAATATGCCATCTTAGTGAAATGATCTACAATTACAAATATAGAATTATATGAATTTGAATTTAAAAGATCCCCGATAAAATCTAAAGAAATAAAAAACTAAGGTTGTTCTAATATAGATAACAGTTGGAAAAGTCTATAAGGCCGATGACGAGGAGTTTTTGATCTTAAACAAATATTATATGATTGCACGAACTCTTTAACTGCCTTCTACATTTAAGGCCACAAAAAATCTTCTGATATTAGTTCTAAAGTCTTGGTATATCCAAAATAACTTGTTGTAGGAAAGTTATGATGAATTTTGAGAGCATGAAGTTGTGCTTCTCCTTTTGAGACATATAAGTACCCTTAAAAATAGAACAGATTGTTCTTAAATTTGAACTTAGAAGTATCATTGAATTTAGATAAATTATTTTAAATATTATAAACAAGAGGATCTAAAGACATACTTCATTAGACTTATTTAAGAAAAGTTGAATCAACAATTAATATTGATTTCATTATTAGAAGTTAAAATTTTGGCTTTAATAAAATTATCTTTATTGATCAAAAGCTACATCTTTTTTTTTGGTACAAGATAAGAACATTTAGATAGAGCATTGGAAAAATCTTGTTATTTTCTTAGCCAATATGTGATAATAAACTCAAATCTTGACAAAGACATGTTCTAACAAGCTTGACAACAATTCAACATACATACTGACATGAAATATTTAAGATTCTTATGATCTGTATACACGGTGTTGTGTTGTGGTTCGGCTATAATATGAAAGTAACATATATATATATATATATATATATATATATATATTTAATATATAATTTATTACATAGCTAAGTGAGAGCCATATCAATGACTTTTATTGGTTATAAGATGTGGTTAGCTTATTTGTTTAGAAAAAATCTATCTAAAAAGGTTATTATTAAGATTTATACAAACTTATTTTTTTCTTAGTAGTAACTTTTGAGGTTGATTTTATATTGATAATAAATTTTATATATCTTAGGTCACCTTTGTTAGACATTGGTGACCCTTAAAATCTTATTTATTTCTTTTATTTGATATTTAATGGGCTTCAAGGAGGCTACTTGAGGACTTATTAGAGATCAGGATTTTTTTTTGGAAGGAGTTAAATATCAAAGGCTAGGATCAGCAAGTTTGAATTATTGGCTAAGGTTTTGGTGAAAATTTTGTGTAATTTGAACTTTCTATGAAAGAGATATAGGCGCTAAAAGTTAAGGTATTGAAATTGTATCTATTGTCACTCTTTTAGATATAACTTGCATGTACAAAAAGCAATAGAGGATCAACAATTAAGATCAGAAAGAATGATTTTTTGGCTATATTTTCTGTATATGGCTTAATAAAATTTAAATTGAGATAAAAGAGATATTCGAAGTTAAAATCAATGCTTGTAATCAAAGGGCATGTAGTAACCCTACTTAATTAGTAGTTATGTTTTGAGCTATATCTTAGATAATTTGATAATTGTTTAGCTAAATTTTTTTAAAAATATATATGTTAATGTCACAAGACTATGTGCAAAAATTTTGTGGCATTAAAGTTTTGGATTTGTGGGATATAAAGAAAATATTGCTTAGATGTCTCTGAACTAGGATTTTAAGTACTTGCTAGGATTTTTAAGATATCAAATAATTAAAAGCGAATTTATAATTTATTTTTTCTTATAATAAAATTTAAAAATATTACCTACATTTTGAAGAAAATTTTATAGATATTGAATAGATTGATCAAAAGTTATTGAATTCCAAAGTTTGGAAAAAAATATATCGTTGCGGATGAATAAGCTATTGAAGGATATTATTGCAATTTGAGCTTTTTATACAACCTAAAAGGATTCTTTAGGAGCTAAGACTTTATGTACAAATCTAATTGAATACAAGAGGCGTTTTATTAATATAATTTTTTTTTGTAATGTCTTTGCGTTATTTGTTCTTTTTGTTAAAGACAAATCACTTTTTAGAGTCTTCCCAATAAGTTATAAGAAAATTTTCTACAGATAGATATCCAATGTATTCTTAGATAGAAGATCATGCCACACAACAATGATGATTGGAATAGAAGCGCCTTCTAAATTGTGATGCCATTCTTGAAAAGAATCCATAATTGTAAGAAGTTCTTTATTATGGATTTTGTAGTTGATTTCTATTGCTGAAATTTTTTTGGAATAAAAGTTATTAGATGAAATTTGTCATTTGGTCCCATTTATAATAATATCACTTCCAAAGTAAAGTTTGATGCATCTATTTCTATAAAAAATATCTTAAAAAAGTTGGCACAATATAAGATTAGTACAAAAGTAAAAGCTATCTTCAAAGCTTCAAATAATATTTTTGTTTCTTTACTCTACTTGAATTTATTCTTAAAAGTTAAACATATAAGTAAAGCTGCAACTTGAAAAAAGTTCTTGATGAAGATTCAATAATAATTGAAAAATCTCAAAAAACATTGTATATCTCTTATTATTCTTGAAATCTTTCAATCCATAATTGTCTAAATTTTTTTAGGATCCATCATTAGACTGTCATTTAAAATAATGTATCCTAAAAAATTAACTTGAATAGTGTAAAATATACACTTTTCTATCTGTATATAATCTTGCATCTTTAAGTTTTTATAATACATGATAAAGATGAAATTCATATTCTTTTGTATTCTTAGACTAGATTATAATATTATTTAAATAGAAGATAACAAAATCATCAAGAAAGTCACAAAAAATATCATTTATAAGATACTAAAAAGCAAGTAGTATATTTGTAAGTCCAAAAGGCATGGCATTATATTCAAAATTTCCATACCTAATTTGAAATGTAGTCTTCTATTTATCACCTTTTTTTATGTAGACCAAATTATATACTTTTTACAAATCTATTTTTATATAGATCTTTATTTGATTGAATTGATCAAAAAATCTTGAAATTAAAGATAAATGATATCTATTTTTCATGGTAATCTTATTAAGTCCTTGATAATCTATACACATCTGCAATGATCCATCTTTTTTCTTCACAAATAAGATAGGAGCTCATGCTAGAGATTTTGAATAGTATATGAAGTTCTTAATTAAGTTCTTGTCAATATGTTCCTTCATTAGAACTAACTTATTTTGTGATAAATTATTAATTGCTCCAAATGGTAGTTGAACTTCCTCTTGAAGATTGATTGAACAATCATAAGATCAATCATAAGGCCCTCTTTAAAAGAATATCTGCATTTTTCTTAAAAAAATATCTTGAAAATCTTAATATTGGCCAGAAATACCACTTGTAATTTTTTTTGTATAAAAAATGGATGTGGCATATATAATACAAGATGATCCTTTTTTTGTTGCATATATGAAAGCTTTTGCATCTATTAATAAGGATTTGAATGTATTAGAATTATAAATATCTACTTGATTAATAAATTTTTGAATTAAACTACAAAAAAAATCAAGGTTACGAGAAGTTCAATCTATTTGAGGATTATATTTTTTTAACTATAATAATCCTAAAATAATTGGATTAAAAGGAGATTTAATCATATTAAATATTATTATACTATTATGTCCCTTAATTGTTACATCTAAAAAAACAACTTCATAGATAATATCTTCAAAAGACAACAAACAATCATCTATGACTTCTACGTGCACGGATTTAATTTTCTTAATTAGAAATATCTCTTATTTTTTGACAAAGTCTTTGTTTATGAAACAAGCTAAGGTTCTTGAATCTAATAAAGCAAAGACTTTGTAATTTTTAGGTCCAAAAAATACATCTATTGTAAAATAAGGTGACAGATTTGAAAAGAAAATAAAACCTTTATAAGGTATTACACATGATTCCAACCGCACAATCTCTATTGTAATTGGAAAAACTCATTTTCCAACATATTATTCTTTAGTAACCATACTCCTCATTTTGTGATTGCATTGCTTTTTTGAATAATGTTGAGCAATGTGCTTAGCTTCTCCATAATATAAATACAAATCTTCTTGACAACATTAAGTCTTTTCTTGTTTGGTGAGAAATTTAAAATGTATTGCATCAATTTGCATTGGTTTTGGCTTAGTCAAATAAGTTTCTGAAAGCTTAGGAATTGCTATCATGAATTAACTTGTTGCTCTCTAATTAAATCTATATTTCTAATACCTTTCAAATAATTGATTATTATATGCAATGGCTTAAGCAATAAATTATTCTAAAGAATCCGCTTATGGTATTGTTAATAATAAATCTTTGACTTAATCTTTCAACCTATAATAAAATTGATTGATAAAGGCTTTGCTGTTCCATTCCATATCATAAGTAAGGTTTTAGAATTTTGTAGCATATGTTATGACTGACTATGATTTTTGTCGTAAAAATAAGAGCTTGATCTTTGCTACTTTTTATTTATTATTTTTTCCAAATATGGCCATAAATACTTTGAAGAATGATTTTAGATCATAAAGAAGTTATGATTTTTTTCCATCAAAGGTACAAATCAAAAAAGAATACTTCCAGATAGAAGTGGGCCTACGAATCCAACTTGAGTAAATCCATTAAGATATTGGAAAGGATTCAACTTTAGATATAACTTGACTTGTTGCAAAAATCCTCAAAATTTTGATCTTGTTCTATCAAACTTCTTAAACATACTAATATTTGTTTCCTTTATGCTTATAAAAATAAGATTTTTTGGATTTGATTGTAAGGTTGATTTATTTGCTTCCCTCAATTGTACAACTTCTTCGTATAGATTCTAGATTTCTTCTATAGATATAGGAGTAGTACTTTCATGATTGGCATTAGTAATTTGTAAAATTTTTATCCTAATAATATTGACAAGCTCTTGAAGATCTGCAATAGTTACAAATCTATACTCACTTCTGCTAAGTATAGCATCCATGATCTTTCTTTCTATCTTAAATGACTTAACAACTCCACAATTTGAATTAGAGAAGGATAATCTGCAATCTCTAATATCAAATAAAAATTTCTACATAGATAGGTGATCCATTCTCTTTCAAGGAAAAAATCAAGATTAGAAAGCAAAGAATGTTAGTTTAAAGGTGGATATTCCACAATCTTCAAATACAACAATAGAAGTGGAGTAATCCACTCACTTTTTAAATACAAAATAAAAATAATGAATCTTCACTCTTATCAAATTGTCAAGGATATAAGTTGTAAAGAAATAAAATATCAGTACACTCTTGTGTCACTTAAAAGAATAAAAAATTATTCAAAGATGGAATAATATTACAACTATAATAGCTTTTGTCAAAGACAAGAAGATTAGAGACTCTTGAAATAAGACAAAGAACAACAGAGGCATTGATAAGAGTGAAGAAGGCTTCACTCTTGTCTCTATATATATACTATCTATATAAAAGCTACGTGGCGACGTTTTATAGGACCTCCAATATGTTGTCGTGGTGAGAGTCTTAGCCCTAAGAAATACTAGGTCTTTTGTGCCTCTAGTTTCTCAAGTGCAAGATGAGATTCATAAAAGTTCATAAAATTGAAGAATTTACATAAAAAACATACTTTATTAATCCTAACATATTCTGCCTTTAGAGACCTGCCTCCAATTTCAATCATAAATCCTAGGATATCACATCAACGGAAGCGAAATGTGGATACAAGGTACTTAAGGGAGTAAGAAAGCAAATTCTAAAAACATTTTGATCATAGCTATTGTGATTAGGGAGAACCACGTTGTCAAATTTACCCCTCTTTGTAGCCTTTAATTCTGGACCCCCTTTGCTTTACACCTTCATTGCTCTTCATTAAATAAGACCTAAGTGCTGAAATTTGATAGGCTTATAGCTTCTCTCATGTTGTAAACACCTTCCAAATATTTCTCCAAAACTCTTCTCCAAACTTGAGTTATAGGTTCCACCCTTCTTCTTTAATTTTGCCTTCTAACAACTCTAGATTTGACCACAATTTTCCTCATAACTCCTTGAATATAACTCCAATAGCAATCAATTTTTTACAAAACTTAATAGACTCATACATCTACATATCCCAATAAATTTTACTCAAAATACTACTCTGATCACAAAGATATGCTCCCTCAAACTTCACTGATTTGGAGATAGATCCCAATCACTTTGAAAGAACATAACATTTTATTTATAAGACTAATGAGTATCAAACTTGCACTCATCTCTTCCTTAACTTACATAGATCATGTCTATCAAATTTCACACTCAAATTCGTCTCCTAATTCTCTTTATATCCAAAAAAACCCACACATATGCACTGCCCATACAAACCCTAAACCCTGCCTTCACTCTATTTCTCTTTTCATTCAAACTGGTTACAATTTCACTCATAACTCTTTGCTCAAAGGTCATATTGACTTGAGATTTTGATACAAAGTAGTTAATTATATAAGAAACAAAAATCCAATAAATTTCGCTATTAAAGTCCAAGTGGTTTCCAAGAACCAAGGCCCGAAATTTAGTAACCCTTACTGCCCTAGTCTTAGACACTTGCAACTTTGACGACTCATATCTCCCTTGATACTTAATTAAAAGACATAAAAATTATCTCTATGAGTTCTTTATCTTGTCTACTACAAATCTACAAAAAATTGCACTTAAAATCCTCCTCAAGCTTCTTCTATACATAAAAATATATACTACTTATCAAAAAAATCCTATGCCTTCTAAAAAACTCTCCCCCTTTTCTCTCACGACCCTTCCTTGTCATCTCCCTCCTGATCTTCCTTATCCTCTTGGTCAGAAAGACCTCTTAGCCTATGTCTTTTTCACTTCCTCAACCTTTTTGTTTGGACTAACTTGAAGAAATTTCACTTTTCAAGGTAAATTTTTATTCTATCTTCTTACTACTAATTTTCTATCAATCTTTCTTCTAATTTTAGCCCAAAATATATAAATTTAGATCTTAGAGAGAAAAAAATAAATGTAAAGTAGATCTAAGATAAATAGAAGAAAGCCTAACAAATAAAAAGAAACAACTTAGATTAGATTAGAGATAAAAAAAAAAAAAAAAAAAAAAAAAAAGAAGAAGCTACATTCTACACTTTTTCATTCTTTCTTCTTCTAATCTTAACTGTTTTATTTTAATACATTCTTTTATGTCTTTCACACTATGTTTTAATTTACAACACGACAACATGTCCAATTTGCAAGACACATATCAAACTTGCAAGATAAGTTTTTTATAAGTGTGCCATTTACTTAGCTTCTTCCATAAGCTACCAATATGTATGACACGTGGCTAACTTGTTGGCCAAGCTTCTAACCTACTAATCACTTGTAGATACATATAAAGGTGAAACCACATCTACAAAGCTTCTAAGAAGCTTCTATATAAGATATTATCAAATTAACCTATTTTTATCTACTTCTACCTATCTATATTAATTAGATAATTATTAGATTAAATTTTATATCTATAATATATAATTTTTTATAATAATATTTTCTATTTTTTTTATTTAATATAAATGGAATTTAATAAGCTTACTTAGTATTAATAATTACTTTGATAGGGATTCTAAAAGAAGGCAAGGTGTCTATTTTGTAGGCCTTCTTTAATAAGAAGAATAAAAGCAGTACGTATATAATATGGTCTACGCCTTATTTGGTGAATATTTAATATATCTTGTACATAATCTTTAAAGTATATAATACCTCTTATGCTTAGCTTAATAGAATCACAATTGTAAATATATTTGTTCAAATATTAGTAAAACAATTATATTCTATATTAATTCTTTTGTGCATATATGATTTTGTGTCTATATTAACAACAAAATTAAACTCTTAAAAAGAAAACAATCTTTACTTTGCCTAATGTGCAACTTATTGCAAATAAAGTTTTAGCTTTATTAAAATACATAGGTAAAATTTCTAAAAAATATTTTTATTTTTTATTTAAAATTATTAAAATAAATATGTTTTATTTATAAAAAATATATGTTATTTATTAAGTACTAAATAGAATAATCATAAAAAATTGACATCTATGACTATTAATTTTTAAAATATTGGAACAATGGAAATAATTGAAGTTCTTATAAAAATTAAATTAAAGTGTTTCTATGAAATTATTAAAAAATAACCAAAATCAAAATGAAAATGACAAAATTTTCTATAAGATATAGATACTTTGAATATAATAAATATACCATTTGGACTTATAAATGTCTTTGTAATATTTAATATAAAATATATTATATTTAAAAAAAATATTTGAATAACTTTATAATCATCCATTTAGATGAAATATTAATATTTTTAAAAAACAAAAAAAGTTATATTCACCATGTGCATTTGGTGTTAGAAAATAATAATAATAATAATAATAATAATTTTTTTAAGATAATATTAAATTACACCTTCTTATCAATACAAATATATATATATATATATATATATATATTTATAAATCTAAAAAAACCATTATTTTTAAAATAAAATATATCAAATTTATAATTAATTTATTATTTTTATAATATAGAGATGATAGAAAGTTTCATATTATTATATATTAACTTAAATAAATTTATATCAGAAAAAATAGCTATAAAATTTAAAATAATATTTTTAGTAAAAATTTATTCTTTCAAATAATGATAAATTTTACTTAAAGAAATTAAACATTTAATAAAATTATTTTTAAATCACAAAAATTTAATACATTTTATAAGTGTACATATTTTGAATCAATAAGTGAAATAAAATATAATATTATTTTGATATGACTTTGTAATTATAAGTTATATTAAGAATTTTTAAAGAAAATTTAAGATTTTTATACAAATCATATTTTATACTTTAATAAGAAAATATTATGTTAGATCAATTTAAAAATGATATTTTAAAGTTAATACATTTAAACTTAAATACTTTGTTAGAATTAACTTTTGATAATATAAAATTAAAATAAAATATTTATAAAATATTAAAAAATAATAAGATTATTGGACCAATCAAAAACATTCTAATGATCACATAGATAATTATTTTAAATTTAAGAATAGATTATTTTATTTTGAAAATTATGATATATATATATATATATATATATATATATATATCTATAAGACTTATATTCTTTTATATTATTCAAATATATCAAAATATTCTTATTATAAGATATTTTTTTTACAAAAAATAAAAAAAAATTAATATTAATAGATTATTTGTAGATTCAAATGTAGAATTTTGTAAAAGAATTTATATAATCTTGTGATATATGTATAAGAACTAAGTTTCTAAGGCATTACTTATATGTTTTGTTTAAACAAGTTTTTATTACAAATAGATCATAATCATTATTATTAAAAAAAATTAATACATATCTTTTAATCTTTAAAAATAAAGACTTAATTTTGGTTATTATAGTTTTTTTTATTAAAATAATCTATTTTATCTTATATAATAATATTTTTTTTATTAAAAAGTTTTAATATTTAAATTTTGGTGCTAAAAATTATTTAGAATTTTTTAATAATTTTAATATTTAAGATTTGTGAATCAAGGTCAAAATCAAACCTCAAGGTACAAAATCTCATATCTATGGCATATGCACGGTTCTTTTGGTATAAGATAAGAACGTCTAGAAAGAGCATCGGACAAATCTTGTTGTTTTCTTAGCCAATAGGTGATAATGAATTCAAATCTTGACAAAGACATGCTCCAACAAGCTTGACGATGATTCAACACGCATGCTAATATGAAGTACTTAATGTTCTTGTGATTTGTATACATGGTGACTAGACTAGAAGCGCCTTCTAAATAGTGATGCTATTTTTGAAAAGAATCCATAATTATAAGAAGTTCTTTATTAGGAATTTTATAGTAGATCTCTATTGCTGAAAATTTCTTGGAATAAAAAGCTACTAGATGGAATTTCTCATCTGCTTCTATTTGTAATAATACCATGCTCAAAGTAAAGTTTGATGCATCTATTTCCATAAAAAATATCTTAAAAATGTTGGCACAATATAAGATTGGTATAAAAGTAAAAGCTATCTTCAAAGCTTCAAACAATGCTTCTACTGCTTTATTCCACTTAAATTTGTCATTACAAGTTAAGCATGTAAGTGGAATTGCAATTTGAGAAATTTTTTTGATGAAGATTCAATAGTAATTAGAAAATCTCAAAAAGAATTGTATATCCCTTACTGTTCTTAGAATCTTCCAATCCATAATTATCTAAATTTTTTTAGGACCCATCATTAGACCGTCATTTAAAGTGATGTTTTCTAAAAGATCAATTTAATTAGTGTAAAATACACACTTTTCTATCTTGGCATATAATCTTGCATCTTCAAATTTTTGTAATATATAATGAACATAAAGTTCATATTATTTTATATTCTTAGAATAGATCAGAATATTGTCTAAATAACAGATAATAAAATTATCAAGAAACTTACAAAAAATATCATTTATAAGATATTGAAAACCAACTAGTATATTTGTAAGTCCAAAAGGCATGATATTATATTCAAAATGTAATCTTCTATTTATCACCTTTTTTAATGCAGACCAAGTTGTATGTTCTCTACAAATCTATTTTTGTATGAATCTTTATTTCATTGAGTTGATCAAAAAGTCTTAAAATTAAAGATAAAAGATACCTATTTTTTATGGTAATATTATTAAGTCCTTGATAATCTACACACATCCACAATGATCCATTTTTTTTCTTCACAAATAAAATAGAAGCTCCTGCTAGAGATTGTGAATGGCATATGAAATTCTTAGCCAAGTTCTCGTCAATATATTCCTTGAATGCAACTAACTTATTTTATAATAAATTATAAATTGGTCCAAATAATATTTAAAATTTCTCTTGAAGATTGATTCAATAATCATAAGATCAATGCTTTAGAAGAATATTTGTATTTTTTTTTTCAAAAATGTCTTGAAAATCTTGATACTAGCTAGGAATATTACTTGTAATCTTTTCAATATCAAAAACAAATGTGGTATATATAACAAAAGATGATCCTTCTTTTGTCACATGTATAAAAGCTTTTGTACCTATCAATAAGAATTTGGATGTACTAGAATTGTATATATCTATTTGATTAATAAATTTTTGAATTAAACTACAAGAAAAGTCAAGGTTACGAGAAGTCCAATCTATTTAAAGATTATATTTTTTTAACTACGATAATCCTAAAATTACTAGATTAAAAGAAAATCTAATCATATTAAATATTATTATATTCTTATATCCCTGAATTACTACATTTTAAAGAACAATCTCATAGATAATATCTTCAGAAGATAACAAACAACCATCTATGATTTTTACCTGTCAAAGACAAGAACTTGATGAAAATAAATAAACATATAAAACTTCTATTAAGAAGTATAACAAAATAGAAGTAAAGAAGTATGTATATTAAAAGAAATTAAAATGGCTATTGCCACAAGACAAGAAAACTATAGACTCTTGAATCTGGACTAGAAACAAAAATAGAGTTGACAAGATTGAAGAAGGCTTCACTCTTGCTTCTATAAATATTATCTAACTAAGAGCTACATGGTAGTATTTTATAGGACCTCCTATACGTGTCTAATTTGCAAGACACGTGTCAAACTTGCACGACAAGTTTCCCACATGTGCGCCATGTACTTGGTTTGTTCTACAAGCTACCAACATGTGTGACACATGGCTAGCTTGTTCCACAAGCTACCAACATGTGCGCCATGTGGCTAGCTTGTTGATTAAGTTTCTAACCTACCACTCACCTATAGACATATATAAAGGTGATTCTACGTCTATGAAGCTTCTAAGAAGCTACTCTATCAGATATTATCAAATCAATTTATTTTACCTACTTCTATTGGTTTACATTAATTAGATAATTACTGAAATAAATCTTATATCTGTGACATTATCCCTCCTTCTAGGGACGAGTTCCACAAGGAACGATGATTAGATGTTTAGAAAGTCCAGGATACATCGAATTGTGCTTGCCACATACTTTGATCTTTATTCCCTTCAAAGGTAGTTGATAGGTCCTTTCAGCCATAGATAATGTCCCATATCAAGGCAAGAGGACCACCCTGTTATTTGATCATTGTTGAGGCCTTCATAACTCCCTTCAAAGAAAACATTACGAACACCATTAGGAGTAGTTTTTACCTCTAAAAATATCACCAAACATCGGGAGTCTCTTCCAAGGTCATGATACCAAACACATTGTATTTTGCCATCAATCCGAGGAATGACATGTTGTTCTTGAGGATCTTCATCTCTATTTCGTTGTCTTGAAGGTTGGGATAATTGTAATGTCTCATCTGGTAAATCAACAAATGATGGCTCTTGAGGTGAATTCGTTGGTTATTGATCTTCCATCTCTTTTAGTACGAACAAATTTAAGGAAATAACAAACAATGATACAAGATAAGATGAAACCTCTATAGAACTTGCTTTGCTTTATAGCAAATATTTTCTTGATTTTTTATCTTAGTTTTGATGCATGTTGTCGATGAAATGCATTGACTTTTATTGTTGCATTTGCTGGATTCTTGGATGGTTCTCATATGCATTCACTAATATCATATCCATTGTCGTGGCGAAAGTCCGCTTCAGGTAGACACAAGGTCCCTCTTTACAATCAAGTTGGATCCAATATGCACAAACTTTTTTAAATTTTTCTTTTATAGTCACAAAACCATGCATATAATAAATCAACAAACTAGAAGCTTGGAAATATATAAATCGAAATCCAGTTGTTTATATAAGTTCAAATTTTGAAAGCATAGAATTCACTTCTTTGGTCATTTTCACAAAAATTCTCAACCGTGAATTCATTACCGATCACCAAATATCATCAAAATATTAGCAAGTAATTATATAAGTAAAACCAAACCAGAAACTTGAAAATTCATAGTTTAAGATCCAACCTTTCAAATAAGCTCAAAATTTGGGAAAACATATCTCATACCTTTGATCTTTGTCACATAAATTTTGAGCCTTGAATTCATTGTTGATCATTAGATATCACCAAATCCTTGGCAAATACTTTTAGAAGTCAAATCTCAATCTGAAACTTGAAAATTCATAATTTAAGATCCAGTTGTTCAAATAAGCTCAAAATTTGGTGAAACATATCTCATACCTTTGACTATTGTCACATAATTTTTGAGCTGTGAAATCATTGCTGATCGTTAGATAACACCAAATCCTTGGCAGATACTTTTAGAAGTCAAATCTCAACCTGAAACTTGAAAATTCATAATTGAAGATCCAGCCGTTCAAATAAGCTCAAAATTTGAGAAAACATAACTCATACCTTTGATCCTCATCACATAAATTTTGAGCTATGAATTCATTGCTGATCGTTAGATATCACCAAATCCTTGGCAGATACTTTTAAAAGTCAAAACCCTAGACACCTGAGAACAAATTTGCCATTACTCCCTAATCAAAGTCTCAATTGATATGAGATTTTAGACATAGAATCTTTATAGTATAAGTAATATGTACACAAAAAATGAGCTTCAAATTTCTTCTTGAAACTCAAGTTCTAGCTTAAAGCAAATCCTTCTATTTATCTAACTTCTTCAAAACCCTAGTTTAGTTTGTTGGGTTTAACTAGCCATATCTCACTCATTCTAAACTCATTTCTATCAATTCTTGGACGTAAAATGTGTAGCTTGAAGTCTAGTTTCTAACCCAACTTTTGGATTTCTTACTAGTATCTTAAAACTTCTAATATACCCTGAAAAGTGACAGTAGGTGTCATATTAGTAGTCTAAGTTCAAACAAGCATATCTCTCTCATCTAAGCTCCGAATCCTGCGTTTCTACCACCTAAACTCATGCCAAGAAGAAGCTCTCTCTGAATACCTCTCTGCATTTGCCAAAAAACCCCGTCTTCTTCTCCTCCGAGCTCGTCAAAGAAGTCGCAGCCAAGGTCTTCAAAGTCCAAGTCAACAATTAATAGTTTAAAGTTATAAAAACCCCAAATCTAATCCTCCAAGTCAGCACTATTAATGGTAGCCGACTATTGACATCCAAATCTACTATTTATCCTTGGTAAATCCTAAATTCAATCTCAAAGTCAAAACTCCTTATATCTACAAATATAACCTTGAATCTACTAAAATCTAAGATTGGAAAAAAGATAAAAGAAATAAAAGAAAGTTTCAAGGCTAGATCAAAGTTAAAGTTAAGATTAAAGATAAGGTAAAAATTTAATCAAAGAAAAAGAAAGAAAGTGAGAAATTTTTCCTAAATTGTATAAAAACTTAGATTGGTAAGAAGAAAGAAAGAACTTAATAAAATTTTGAAGAAAAGATAGTTAAGTTAGATTTCTATATATGGATATATTTACTTCACGACACCATGCCAATGTATAAGATATTCTAGTCAATTTCAGCGTGGCCTTGAATCTAAAATCTCTTCAACCTTAAATTCTTCATCGTTGTCCACTTCTATAGGAGGTGGTGGCATTTGTCTTCTTCTTTATATATCCACTGTCTTATATGCCTTGAGTAGTGACACATGAAATATAAGATGGATCTTCATGGACTCCGATAGGTATAATCGATATGTAATTAGATTGATTTGTTTAAAAATAGGAAAAGGTCTAAATCTACGATAGTCCAACTTATCACAAAGACGAGTAGTCTTGATATTGAAACAAAGTAACCATATTTTATCTTCCATGTTGAATTGTGGTTATTCCTTGCGATACGCATCTGCATTTATTTTTTGTCGTTCTTGAGCTTCTTTTAATTATACTTTCATTATTGCATGTAGCTTTGAGAAACGATTTGCCAAATCTTCTACTACCAGATTATCAACTTTTGAAAAGTCAAAAGCATCAAGTTGTGGGTGGTAACCATAATTGGCAAAGAAAGGTGTTTGTTGCATAGAAGAATGAATCATATTATTATAAACAAACTTTGCCAATGGCAAAAGAGTTCTCTTATCATCTTGTTGGTAGTTGATGGTACACCTTAAGTACTGCTCCAAGACTTGGTTCACGCGCTTTGTTTGTCCGTCAGTTTGAGGATGAAAAGCTGAAGATAATTTTATATCTATTTTTAAGATCTTGAAAAGGATTCTCTAAAATCTTGACACAAATTGAGTTTCCCTATCCGATATAATATCCTTAGATAACCCATGATAGCGATAGATATTATCAATGAAAAGCTTAACTGTTTCTTCACCTATGATAGATTTTGTGCATGACACAAAATGTGCCATCTTGGTGAATCGATCTACTATCACAAATATAGAATCATAAGATCTTGAACTTGAAAGATATGTGATGGAATCCATAGAAATAGAAGACCATGGTTGTTTTAGAATAGGTAATGGCTGAAAAAGTCCAAAAGGTCGATGACGAGGAATTTTTGATCTTCAGCAGATACTACATGATTGTACAAAGTCTTTGACTGCCTTCTATATTTGAGACTACCAAAAATCTCTTGATATAAGTTCCAAAGTCTTGTTGTATCCAAAATATCCTGCCGTTGAAAAATGATGATGTGCTTGAAGAATACATAAACGTTGTCGTGTTGTGGTTCGGCTACTATGTGAAAAAATTATACATGTATATTTAATGTACAATTTACTACTTAGCTAAATGAAAGTCATATCAGTGGATTTTATTGGTTATAATATGTGATTAGGTTACTAGTTTAGAAAGGATCTATTAAAAGGATTATTATTAAGATTTATACAACCTTATTTTCTTTTTAGTAGTGACTTTTGAAGTTAATTTTATATTGATAGTAACTTGTATATATCTTAAGTCACCTATGTTAGACATTGGTGATCCTTAAGATCTTATTTACTTCTTTTATTTGGTGCTTAAAGCACCAAGTATGTAAATCTTATAAGAAGAAGGGTTAGAAAAGGGTTTTTAGTGTAAAAAGGGTAGTTTGACCATCCATGTGGATGAATAGAGGTGGATGATAGAAATCTCTATTCTAATTGGCCAAAAATCATGCCCAATGGGCTTCAAGGAGGCTGCCCGAGGGTTTATTAGGAGTTAGGGTTTGTTTTTCGAAGGGAGTCGAACATCAGAGGCTAGGATCATAAGGTTTAGGTTTTTGGATCTGGTTTAGGTGCAAATTTTGTGTGATTTGCACTTTTTATGAAGAAGTTATAGGCGCCCAAAGTTAAGGTGTTGATTTTGGACCTACTGTCACTCTTTTGGGTATAACTCGCGCATACACAAAGCAATCGAGCATCAGCAGCTAAGGTTGGAGAGAACACTTTCACGGCTACACTTTTTGTATACGGCTTGATAAAATCTAAGCTAGGGTGAAGGAGATATTGGGAGTTGAAGTCAATGCTTACAAACTTAAGGGAAGTAAGTGACCCGCTTATATAGTGGTTACATTTTGAGCTATATCTTAGGCAATTTCATAGATTTTTGGCTCAAAATTTTCAGGAGTGTATATACTTATGTCACAAGACTATGTGCAAAAATTTTGTGGCATTAGGATTTTGGGTTTGTGAGATATAAGGAAAATAGTGCTCGGGTGTCTCTAAGCTAGGGTTTTAAATACCTTCTAGGGATTTTGAGATATCAGATGATCGGAATGAATTTACGGTTGATTCTTTCTTGTGATGAAACTTAAGAGAATTATCTACAGTGTGCACTAAATTTTATAGAAATTGAACGGTTGGATGAAGAGTTATTGGACTCTAAAGTTCAGCAAGAAATAGGTCCTTGCGGGTGAATAAAGTTTTGAAGGGTTTTTGTGGAAATTTGAACCCTTTTTGTACAAACTTACTTGAATACAAGAGGGTTTATATGTATATAACTTCTCTTTTGTGAGATTTTTTTATAATTTGTCCTTTTTATTGAGGACAAACCACCTGTTGGATTTTTGCCATCAAATTTCAAATAAACTCTCCACAGCCAGGTACCCAATGTATTCTTAGATAGAAGGCCACGTCATACGACAACGTGCTTTTCCTTCTCGAACATATAGGCATCCTTTATAATATAGTAGATTATTCTTGAACTCATATTTAGAAGAATCATGAGTCTTAGAAGAATTATTTTTGATATTATGAACAAGAGGGTCTGAAGACATACTTGATTGAATTTGCTTGAGAAAAGTTGAATCAACAGTCAATGTTGATTTCATTACTCAAAGATGAAATTGCTCCGGTTTCAAGAGGGCCGTTCTTTGTTTTTCAAAAGCTATATCTCCTTCTTTTGGTGCAAAATAAGAACGTTGTTGTACTGTAATTACTTACAGTATGTAAAATCCACTCAAAATACATAATATGTTTATAGATTTAGATATGTATTAGAATGGTTAGTAAAATAAATTAAAGAGGGTTGATGTAAGAAAATTTATTTTAAATTTTTATTTAGTTTGATTATGGGATTTAGATTACATAGATCTAAATGTTTAGTATGAAGCCTTGAGAGAAGGTGGGAGCCTAAGGATGAAAATTTAAGCTAGTAGGAGGCTAATTGGAAGGGATGAAATCAAGGCATGGTCGGATGAAGGCAAGGAATAGAGAACTTCATCCCTATTGGTTGAATACCATGCCTAATGGGCTTTTAGGAGGCTGCCCACGACCTTAACAAGGGTTTCGGAGACTTCAAGGAGGCTATTAGAAAATCAGAGACTAGGGTTAGAAAGCTTGTTTTTTGGGCTACAATTTTGGTATAAAAATCAAGGAATTTGGAGTTTTAATGAGCAAGGAGTAGGCACTTGAAATTAAGGTGTACAAATTATACCTACTGTCACTCTTCTAAAGATTGAAGGAGTTATATGAGAGCTTTTGGAGATTAGGAGGTGCAGCTATAGAGGTGATTTCAAGATCTACAGTTGATGTGGAAGATTTATTATATTTAGAGTTCTAAAGAAGGAGATATTGGGAGTCAAAGATATTATTTGTAAACAAGGATTTGAAGCTACTTGTGTATTGGATGTAATAGCCCTATGAAGGAGAATTTATATAAATTTGGAAGTTTTTATTATACTTGGATCTTACTTGAGTAATTAGTGGCAACCAAAAGCCCAGCGCTTTCTTGAGGCAAATTCTCTCTACTACAACAATGTTTAGAAAGGGCATCAGACAAACCTTGTTGTTTTTCTAGCCGATAAGTGATAATGAAGTCAAATCTTGACAAAGACATACTTCAACGAGCTTAATGAAGATTCAATACATATACTGATATAAAATACTCGAGGTTCTTGTAATTTGTATATATGGTGATTGGACTGGAAGCGCCTTATAGATAATGACGCCATTTTTGAAAAGAATCCATGATTACAAGATATTCTTTGTCGTAGATCTCATAATTGATCTTGGCTATTAAGAATTTTTTTAAATGAAAAGCTACTGGATGAAGTTTGTTATCTATTCCCATTTGTGACAAAACCGCATCCAAGACAAAGTCTAATACGTCTGTTTCTATAAAAAATGCTTTGAAAAAGTCAACACGATACAAGATTGGTACAGAAACAAATAATATCTTCAGAGCTTCAAATGTTGCTTCTGCTTCTTGATTCTATTTGAGTTTGTCTTTACAGGTCAAACATGTAGGTGGAGCTGCAACTTGAAAGAAGTCTTTGATGAAGATTCGATAATAATTGACAAATTTGAAAAAGCATTGGACATCTCTTATTGTCTTTGGAATCTTCCAATTCATGATTGTCTGGACTTTCTTAGAATCCATCATAAGACCATCATTCAAAATGATGTATCCTAAGAAATCAACTTGAATAGTGTGAAATACACTCTTTTTCCATCTTGGCATATAATCCTGCATTTCTAAGTTTTTGTAATATTTGACAAACATGTATTTCATATTCTTCTATATTCTTAAAATAGATCAAAATATCATCTAGATAGCAGATGACAAAATTATCTAAGAATTCACGAAAAACATCATTCATGAGATGTTGAAAAGTAGTTGGTATATTTATAAGTCCAAAAGACATGACATTATATTCAAAATGTTTGTACTTGGTTTGAAACATAGTTTTCCATTCGTCTCCTTCTTTGATGCGTACTAAATTGTATGCTCTTCTTAGATCTATTTTTGTGTAGATCTTAGGTTGATTTAATTAGTTAAGGAGTCCTGATATCAAAGATAATGGATATATGTTCTTAATTGTCATCTTGTTGAGTCCTCGATAGTCAACACACATCCGCAATGATCTATCTTTTTTCTTCACAAATAGAATTGGAGCTCCTGTTGGAGATTTAGAATAGTGTATGAAATTCTTGGCCAAATTCTTGTCAATATACATCTTTAGTTTAGCCAATTCATCTTGTGATAAACTGTAGATTGGTCCAAATGGTGGCTGAGTTCCTTCCTTGAGATCGATTGAACAATCATATGGATAATGTTTCAGAAGAATATCTGCATTCTTATTTTCAAAAACATCCTGATAATCCAAATATTGGCTTGGAATGCCACTTAAAGTCTTTCTAACATCAGAAATATGTGTGGCATAAATAGCAAAAATTGATCCTTCTTTTGTTGTGTGTCTAAAAGCTTTTGCATCTATAAGTACAGATTTTATTATACTAGGCTTATAGCTTTTTACTTCATTGGCAGGATGTTTAATAATGTTTTGAAAAAAATCAAGTCTACAAGAATTCCAATCTATTTGAGGGTAATATTTTTCTAGCCATGATAAACCTAAAATAACTAGATTAGATAGAGATTTAATTATGTTAAAGATTATGTAGCTATTATGACCATCTATTGTTACTTTTATAAGATGGATTTTATGAATGATATCTCCAAAAGACAATAGATGACCATCTATAATTTCTACATGTATGGATTTAGTTTTTTGTACTAAAGGTATTTTACGATTCTTAACAAATTGTTCATCTAGAAAGCATGTTGAGGCTCCTAAATCTAATAAGATAGAAGCTCTGTAGTTTTTTGGTCCTAACTATATATCTATTATAAAACAAGGAGAAGGTTTTGAGGAGAGAATAAGACCTTCACTAGGAATTGTATAAGGTTTCAGCTTCACGGTCTCTATTATAGTTGGATAAATTTGTTTTCCGACATGTTGTCTTCTATGACAGCCGTACTCCTCATTTTGTAATTGTGTCATTTCTTTGGACAATGTTGAGCAATATGCTTAGATTCTCTACAATATAAACATAATCCTCTTTAATGATGCCAAATCTTTTCTTCTTCAATAAGAGATTTAAAACGTACCATATCAATTTGTATATCTTCTACTTTCAAATGTATGTTTTGTGAGGACATTGATGTTGCCATTGAATAATAATATTGAGGCTCCCTTGTATGACTCTCAGATCAAAATTCAAAATATCGATTTTCACACTTCATAGCAAAATCAATTCCTTTACTTAATATTTGAGGATCGGATAAATTGAGCATTAATTTTTTTACCTCATATTATAATCCGTAGAAATATTGGCTGATGAGTGCAGCATTATCTCACTTGATATCAGTCGCTAGTTTTCAAAATTGTGAAGTATATAATAACTTTGATCGATTGCCTTGTCGTAGGATGCAAATCTTGTTGGTTATAATACGGATTGCATCATGTTCTCCATATATAGATTAAAATTATATTAAAAATGCCTCCAAATTATCCAATATTGAATCACATCGTTCAAGAAAAGATAAAAATCATGATAAAGCAGAATCGGAAAGTAACATTCTAATAAACCTAACTTGAGATTCTTGCATAAGATAACTCTGAGGTTGAAGTTCAGTCACTAGTTGTATTTAATTGACGAATCCTCAAAACTTAAATCTTGTGCCATCAAACTTCTGAGGCAAACGAATTTTTGATTTTCTAATATTTAAATGGTGTTCTATCATAAGTGAGGTAGTATGGTTTAGTGTAGATATTGATGCAGCTCCAACCATCTCTATATCTTCACTTCTTGTTAATCTTGTTGCTCCTTGTGGTGGTAAATTGAATTGATGCATTATAAGTATTAGCTCTCTCATTTGTTCTTGCATTTGTGCCATTGCACTTTTTATTTCTGCAAGCTCTGCCATGATAATACAATAGGAAGGAAGATGTCTACTCTCACTTCAAGAAATGCAGAATAACACACTCAAAAGAAAAAATTCTAGAAATAATATCAATTTAAAAGTGAATATTCCACAACTTCTAATATACTTATGTCTTATCAAGAGAAAGGAATAATCCACTCTTAATTAAGAAAAGACAAAGCTCTGATATTATATGTGTACTCTTGTGAATCTGTCAAGGACAAGAACTTGATGAAAGCAAATAAACATATGAAACTTCTATTAAGAAGTATAAAAAAATAAAAGTAAGGAAGTATGTATATTAAAAGAAATTAGAATGGCTATTGCCACAAGATGAGAAAACTATAGACTCTTGAATCTGAACTAGAAGCAAGAAAAGAATTGACAAAAGTGAAGAAGGCTTTACTCTTGTCTCTATAAATACTATCTAACTAAGAGCTACGTGGCAGTATTCTATAGGACCTCCTATACGAGTCTAATTTGCAAGACACGTGTCAAACTTGCACAACAAGTTTCTCACATGTGCGCCATGTACTTGACTTGTTCCGTAAGCTACCAACATGGGTGACACATGGCTAGCTTGTTCCACAAGCTACCAATATGTGTGCCATGTGGCTAGCTTGTTGACTAAGTTTCTAACCTATCAATTACCTATAGACAAGTATAAAGGTGATTCCGCATCTATAAAGCTTCTAGGAAGCTATTCTATCAAATATTATTAAATCAACTTATTTTACCTACTTCTATTGTTTTATATTAGGTATTTACTAGAATAAATCTTATATCCGTGACACTACGTGCATAGATTCAATTTTCTTGACTAAAGATATTTCTTATTTTTTGACAAAGACTTTGTCTATGAAACAAGCTGAGGTTCTTGAATCTAATAAGGTAAAGATTTTTTGATTTTTAGGTCCTAAAAATTGATCTATTATAAAATAAGGTGAAGGATCTTAAGAAAGAATAAGACCTTTATAAGATGTTGCATATGATTCTAGCTACACGATCTCTATTTTAATTGGAAAAACTCATTTTCTAATATATTATCTTCTTTAGCAACCATATTCTTCATTTTGTCATTATGTTGCTTTTTTAAATAATATTGAGCACTAAATTTAGCTTCTCCATAATATAAGCACAAACCTTCTTCACAATGTTGATTCTTTTCTTATTTGATGAGAAGTTTAAAATATATTGCGTCAATTTGTATTGATTTTTGTTTAATTAAATAATTTTTTGAAAATTTAGGAATTATTATCATTAATTGACTTGTTCCTCTCTAACCAAATCTATATTCTTGACAACTTTCAAATGATTGATTGTTATATGTAATGGCTTCAGCAATGAATTATTTTAAGAAATCCGCTTTTGATATTGTTAGTAATGAATCTTTGACTTTATCTTTCAATCCATAATAAAATTGATTGATAAGGGCTTTGTCATTCCACTCTACATTGTAAGCAAGGTTTTAGAATTTTGTAGCATATATTGTGACTGACCATGATCCTTATCATAAAAATAAAAGTTTGATCTTTGCTATCCTTTCTTGATTACTTTTTCTAAATATGGTTGTAAATATTTTATGGAATGATTTCAAATCATAAAGAAGTTGTGATTTTTTTTCCTTCAAAAGTGCAAATCAAACAAAAGCACTTCTAAATAGAAATGCACCTACAAATCCAACTTGAGTAAATCCATTAAGACATTGGAAAAGATGCAACCTTAGTTATAGCTTGACTTGTTGTAAAAAACCTCAAAGTTTTGATCTTCTTCTATCAAACTTTTCATGCATATTAATTTTTGTCTCCTTTATGCTTATAAAAGCAAGACTTTTTGAATTTAATTAAGAGGATGATTTATTTGTTTTTCTTAACTATACAACTTCTTAGCATAGGCTCTAAACTGCTTTCATAGATGTAGGAATAGTGCTTTCATGATTAGTATTGGTAATTTGTGAAATTTTCATCCTAAAAGTGTTGACCAGCTTCTAAAGATCTACAATAGTTACAAATCTATTCTCACTAAATGTAGTATCTATGATCTTTCCTTCTATCTTAGACAACTAAATATCTTTATAATTTGAATAAGAAGAAGATAATCTGCAATCTCTAATATCAAATAATAATTTCTATAAAGAGAGATGATCCATTCTCTTTCAAAGAAAAAATTAGAATTAGAAAGCAAAGAATGTTAGTTTAAAGGTAGATAGTTTGTAACCTTCAAATGCAATAATACAAGTAGAATAATCTATTCACTTCTTAAATATAAAATAAAAATAATGAATCTTTATTCTTATCAAATTTTTAAACATATGAAATATATAAAAATAAAATACTAATACACTCTCATATCATTCAAAAGAATAGAAAATCACTCAAAGATGGAATAATATTAAAACTAAAATAGCTATTGTCAAAGACAAGAAGAATAGAGACTCTTGAAATAAGATTAAGAACAAAAAAGGCATTGATAAGAATGAAGAGGGCTTCATTTGTCTCTCTATATATATTATCTACCTAAAAGCTATGTGACGATATTCTATAGGGCCTCCAATACGTTGTCGTGAAGTAAATATATCTATATATAGAAATCTAACTTAATTATTTTTTCTTCAAAATTTTATTAAGTTCTTTCTTTCTTCTTACCAATCTAAGTTTTTATATAGTTTAGGAAAAATTTCTCACTTTCTTTCTTTTTCTTTGGTTAAAAATTTCCCTTATCTTTAATCTCAACTTTAACTTTGATTTAGCCTTGAAACTTTCTTTTATTTCTTTTATCTTTTTTCCAATCTTAGATTTTAGTAGATTCAGGATTATATTTGTAGATATAAGGAGTTTTGACTTTGAGGTTGAATTTAGGATTTTACCAAGGATAAATAATAGATTTGGATGTCAATAGTCGGCTACCATTAATAGTGCTGACTTGGAGGATTAGATTTGGGGTTTTTATAACTTTAAACTATTAATTGTTGACTTGGACTTTAAAGACCTTGGCTGCGACTTCTTTGACGAGCTCGGAGGAGAAGAAGACGGGGTTTTTTGGCAAATGCAGAGAGGTATTCAGAGAGAGCGTCTTCTTGGCATGAGTTTAGGTGGTAGAAACGCAGGATTCGGAGCTTAGATGAGAGAGATATGCTTATTTGAACTTAGACTACTAATATGACATCTACTGTCACTTTTCAGGGTATATTAGAAGTTTTAAGATACTAGCAAGAAATCCAAAAGTTGGGTTAGAAACTAGACTTCAAGCTACACATTTTACGTCCAAGAATTGATAGAAATGAGTTTAGAATGAGTGAGATATGGCTAGTTAAACCCAGCAAACTAAACTGGGGTTTTGAAGAAGTTAGATAAATAGAAGGATTTGCTTTAAGCTAGAACTTGAGTTTCAAGAAGAATTTGAAGCTCATTTTTTGTGTACATATTACTTATACTATAAAAAGTCTATGTCTAAAATCTCATATCAATTGAGACTTTGATTAGGGAGTAATGGCAAATTTGTTCTTGGGTGCCTAGGGTTTTGACTTTTAAAAGTATCTGCCAAGGTTTTGGTGATATCTAACGATCGGCAATGAATTCATAGCTCAAATTTTATGTAATGAGGATCAAAGGTATGAGTTATGTTTTCTCAAATTTTGAGCTTATTTGAACGGCTGGATCTTCAATTATGAATTTTCAAGTTTCGGGTTGAGATTTGACTTCTAAAAGTATCTGCCAAGGATTTGGTGTTATCTATTGATTGACAATGATTTCATAGCTCAAAAATTATGTGACAATAGTCAGAGGTATGAAATATGTTTTTTCAAAATTTGAGCTTATTTGAATGGCTGGATCTTAAATTATGAATTTTCAAGTTTCGGATTGAGATTTGACTTCTAAAAGTATCTGCCAAGGATTTGGTGATATCTAATGATCAACAATGAATTCACGGCTCAAAATTTATGTGACAAAGATCAAAGATATGAAATATGTTTTCCCAAATTTTGAGCTTATTTGAACAGCTGGATCTTAAATTATGAATTTTCAAGTTTTGGATTGAAATTTGACTTCTAAAAGTATCTGCCAAGGATTTGGTGATATCTAATGATCGACAATGAATTCACGGCTCAAAATTTATGTGACAAAGATCAGAGGTATGAGATATGTTTTCCCAAATTTTGAGCTTATTTGAACAGTTGGATCTTAAATTATGAATTTTCAAGTTTCTGATTTGGTTTTACTTATATAATTACTTGCTAATATTTTGATGATATCTGGTGATCGGTAATGAATTTACGGTTGAGAATTTTTGTGAAGATGACTAAAGAAGTGAACTCTATGTTTCCAAAATTTGAACTTATATAAACGGCTGGATTTTTATTTATAAATTTCCAAGCTTCTAGTTTGTTGATTTATTATACACATGGTTTTGTGGCTATAAAAGAAAAGTTTAAAAAAGTTTGTGCATATTGGATCCAACTTGATTGTAAAGAGGGACCTTGCGTCTACCTGAAGCGGACTTTCGTCACGACAACGTGTTCAATTTGCAAGACACATATCAAAATTGCAAAATAAGTTTTCTATAAGTACAACACATACTTAGCTTGTTTTACAAGCTACCAACATAAGTGATACTTGACTAATTTGTTAGCCAAGTTTCTAACATATTAATCACCTATAAACATATATAAAGATGAAATCATATTTATAAAGCTTCTAGGAAGCTTTTGTATAAGATATCATTAAATTAATCTACTTTTATCTATTTCTACCTATTGTCATGGACATATTTTAAGTCACCACATTCTAAAATAATTTATAGTCCTTTAGAACCTTCCATATTATTTTAAAATCTTCTATAGTTTTTTAAAATCTTTTAAAATATTCTTTAGTCTATTTGAACTTGCCTTAGTCTTCTAGAATTTTATTTATCCTTTTAAAATCTTCTAAGATATTCTTATAAGGTTTAATAGGACTTAGGCCTTGTAATATAAATAAGAAGTAAGACCAAAGTGCACTTCAATCTTGCCAATACAAATCTTGGAGCAATCCAAAGTATTGCCTTGTTTTTTAATATTAATTTAATTTTTTATTCTTGTTAATCATTTAGTTCTTTATTTTTGTCCATTCAATTCTTTATTTTGGAAATTATTTTAGTTTTGTAATATTTTTCTTATTTCTTTGCTCACCTACTATCTTACATTCTTAACAGTTTAGCAAGATTGTTTAGGTAATCATATCAAAGCTTTGATTTCTTAACAAAGAGTGAATTATCCCTCTTCAAGATACTATTGCATTCTAAAAGAGTGCAGACTATCCCCCTCTAGACTGATATGCTTACTTGTTGCAGTTTGATCTTTTTTTGAAAAGAATAGATTTTTTTTCTAAGATATATCACTGCATTTTAGAGATTGTAGTTTACCCTCTTCTAAATTAACATTGTTCAGAAATATTTTTTTTTAGTATAAAAAATATTACACTGATGACTTATTGATTTTTTTTTGTCAATATCAAAATAGACTAAGTTAATGGAGGTGTATCCTCTTAAATAGAGAATAGAGTGGTGACTCTTATAGATCTTTGAGCTCTTTTAGATATTATATAAGAAGAAATGGCATTCATTTGTAATCCAAAAAAGAAATTGTAAATGGAATAAATATCCAAAAAAGTTAAGTGAGAGATTCATAGTTTGCAACAAAAGATTATTTGATTGAAGATCAGTAGACAAACTATGCACATAAATCCTCTAGAAGCTCCAAAGATTGTCATAAAGAAGCCAAAAGCTAGTATGCTTCATAAATTTGATGGAATGAGATTCAACTTTTGAGGATTTATGCAACAAGTACGATCTTATTTATGATTATATTCTTCTTATTATTCAGATAGATTCACTCTAGTTGCTTTTGTGGACACCCTTTTATTATAAAGTGTTCAATCATGGTTTGCTTCACTGTTAGAAAAGAATTTTTTGATCTTATACAATTTGGAAGATTTTATAAAAAGATTTATTACTGCATTTAGAGATAGTGATTGAAAGAGGGTGGCAAAAAAGAAGATTCAAAACCTACGACAAGGACAATGTTCAGCTGAAATTTATGATATAAAATTTTAACAACTTACTTATGATCTTGATTGGAATAATAAGGCTTTTATGACTCAATTTTATTATGGCCTAAAAGACAATGTAAAGAATTTATTGATCACAATGCCAAGGATTAAAAGCTTAGAAGAACTCATATTTCAAGTTATTGATTGAAATTTGCAAAAGATTTCTTTAAGATTCAAATATCAAAAGAAGACACGAGGTACTATTTCATCTCTTGGAGCTAAAATATTTATGCAAGCAGTAAAAAAAGAAGCTGCATTTATATTGTATGCTATTCCAATAAAAGATCAAATGGAGCAATTGAAGCAAGATATTTATAATCAATATCATGATTTTGAAGATATATTCGAAAAAAAAAAAACAAACATATTATCAGAACATCATTCTTATAATTGTACAATTTAATTACAAGATGGGACTCAATCTCTATTTGGTCTAATTTATAATCTCTCACAAAGAAAGCTTATAGCTTTGTAAAAATATATTGATGAAAATCTAACCAAAAATTTTATAAAACATTCAAAATCACCTACGAGAGCTTTTATCTTGTTTGTGAAGAAGAAAGATGGTTCTTTATGTATATGTATAGATTATCAAGGCCTAAATAAGGTAACTATAAAAAATAATTATCCATTATCATTAATCTTAGGATTATTAGAATAATTAAGATAGGCAAAGATTTTAACAAAGATTGATTTGAGAGGTGCCTACAATCTAGTCAAGATCAAAGAAAGAGATCAATGGAAGACAACATTTCATATAAGGTACAGATATTTCGAGTATAATGTTATGCCTTTTCGACTTACAAATCCACCTATAATCTTCTAACATATGATGAATGATATCTTGCAGGAATACTTAGATGACTTTGTAGTCATCTACTTAAATGATATCTTGATCTTTTTTAAGAACAAATAAGAATATAAACATCATGTACATATGGTACTGGAAAAATTATGGAAAAGTAGATTGTATGCCAAATTAAAAAAAGTGTTCTTTCTATCAATTAAATTTTTGAGATATACTGCCTCTAAAAATGAGATTTCTATGGATCCAAAGGACATACAAATTGTTATTGTGTAGAAACAATCGTCATCAATCAATAGAACATGTCATTATCTTTGTTTGATTTTATGATTACATATGGTTGTCGGATAGAGAGTATTCGCCTTGGAAAAACGCCAGGTTCCTAGCTGCTACTAGAACTAGCAGGGAATATAAGAGAAAGCCGTGCAAGTATCTTCTATACTTGCACTATATGTGTTCAAGCTTTCAAATTATACTTATATTATATTTGTATAAGACTTATATAAATATAAAGTATAAATCCTTGAATAATACTTATATAAATACTTGTATAAATACTTGTATAAATACTTGTATAAAATAGTATATAATCCTTGGTATAATACTTATACAAATATTATGTATAATACTTATAAAATACTTGTATAAATACTTGATATAAATACAAGTATATGTACTTGTATAAAAGATATAAGCAAAGTGTGTATATATTCAAGTATACCTCAAAATACAACCGCATATGAGGAATACAAGTTATACAAAAAGCTGAAATTAAAATAATCACTAAAAATCCATCCAAAGGTCGAATCAAGCGTGCTTATAATCTATAGAAAGCCAATGATCTATTGTAAAACATATCAAAATTTCACAAATAGATGACTTACCGTTTAAAAGTTATGGCTAAAAGAAATAGGCACCAAAATTTTCCAACAAATGCAAAGGCAGCAAAGCTCTTCTTCACTTCAGCCTTTGTTGTGATTACTTCCCTTCTCCAAATTGGGCATGCATTAGTTTTTTAGAAAGCTCACTCCATCATCTAACTTATTCTAAAATTTTGCATGCATGCCTTTCAAACTCCAGATTTTATAGCTTTTCAAACCCTAGCAATGATTTGCCCTCTTAACACTTCTTGGCTCATAAAACTTTCATAAAAGCTCAAAATGTATTGATTTTTGTTTTTGTGGAAAGCTTACACAAGCTACTATAAGCACCTAAAATATCAAAAGGATTGAAGAGATTTTCCGACTTAGGTGGTTGAACAAAATCTCTGCCCCTCTTCATCGGGTGGCAGCAAACCCCTTCCCACTCTCAAGCTCACAACTTTTCTTCTCCAACTTCAAATACTACAAGAGATGTCTTGATAGAAAGCTAGCACAATTTCTTGCGCTCTCAATAAGATTCACTAAGAAAGACTCGAAATCAAACTTGCAGTAGCAGATCGAAGTTTCTGCCATCACTTTTTGATAGCAGCAGACCTCATTCTACTAAAACAAGCATAACGTTTTGCTCACAACTTGAATACAAGCAAGTGAGTAGGTTCTAGAATCTTCACAACTCAAAGAACACACCTATTAATTTTCATTACAAACGCTTCTATCTCCTTGGAGCTATCTCTCTCCAAAGTTCACCACTCAAAAACTATCCAAATTCTAGCAAGAGGAATATATCTCCCTTTCTTTCCATATTAGACTATGACACGCCCACATGGGCAGCCAAATCCTATTGGATAGGCCCTATTCACCCCATGCTCTTCTTTCTTATCCCTCACAAGGTCCATTCTACCTCAAAAATCAACAAGAAAGATAAAACAATCTTTACTTTTCTTCTAATTACAAAAGAGTCTATTCTAGGATATAAATAAGGTAGGAACAAAACAAATAGCCATCTTAATTCACTAACTAAGTGGCTATAATAAATCCTCTCCTTATAATATCTTCTAAAATAACCTCTAGCATTCACATATATATTAATAATAGATACAAGATATTTAATATTTTTATACATTGCACGTAAATGCAATATGACACCGGGATCCTTTACCTATCAAACCTGGAATAGGCCTAGTTGGTATATACTGGTCGAGACGCCCCATATTCCACATGGAAGAAGAAGAAGACTACTTCAATGCTATCAATGCAAGCAGCTAGGACATTATGTTAGTGAATGTCCCAATCTTAGAGCCACTGATAATTATGCTCTAGTATGTAGAAATTGTAAGGAATCTGGACATACTTACCAGCAGTGCAATGTTCTATTTAATGTTAATAACCGAGATCAACATATCTAGTTGTAAAATAAGATGGAGGGCAATAATCGAGTTCTACAAGATTCTTTGGTAAATTGGGTGGAATGTGTCCGTACAGTACTTACTCGGGCCCAGCAAAAAGGAAAAGATCTAATTCAAAAATTGGAAGTACCAGTTGCAGCGGACCAATGTAATTCATTGAATGGTACTCCAAATCTAACACCAGTATCAAAAGTATTACCAATGAGGGGATCCAATTCATCTGTGCAATTTAAGAATGTCCTTAGCCCCAAGATAATGATTCAACTAAAACTAATACCAATATCTGCAAAGGTTTGGGAGCTACCTTATCCATTAAAAGATCCTCTTATAAACAAGAAGTTCCAAACTCCGTAAGAAAATTATCTCAAGGAGTCAAATTAAAATCTATGAAAAAAAAGAGGGCCTTGGGAATCATTGCCAATATGAAACCATATGATATTATGAAAGATTTAGATGAAATTAAACCTTCTATTACAATGAAGCAATTGTTAGCAGTTGCGCCAGAATATTGTTTTACATTGAATTCTTCATTAATACGACGTAGAGTTTGTAATAAAGAAATTCATGAGGTTAGTTTGAATCCCAATCCGGGAGCACCAACTATCGATGTATCAATTGATGGTGTTCTCATTCCTGGAGTTCAAGTGGATGGTGGCTCTAATGTGAATTTAATGAACGCCGATACAATGGAGGAGTTGGATTTTAAACAATTAGTACCCACGACATTGGTATTGAGAATGGCACATCATAGTAGGATAAAACCAATGGATAATTTATACAGTATTAATATCGTAATTGCGGAAATTATGTATAAAATTGATTATATTATTTTTTGATCACAGAGTTCTACTTTATCATATTCAATATTATTGGGTCGGCCGTAGCTATATCAAGCCAAAGCTAGGAATGATTGGGGCCGTGGAACGTTAACTATTGGAGAGGGTAGTGACAAGATTGTTTTATAAATGTATCCAATTCAATATCATGGGGAGTCTCAAATTATGGGTACAAAAGTAACATCTGATGATGAATGCCAATTTGAGGCAAAGTACGATGAAATTAATAATGCAATGCAAGTTGATAAGGATCCAATTCACATGCGGAAGTAAGGCGTATTATATCAGTATAAAAGACCAAGGAAATATTTTTTGTATCAGAAAGATACAGCAAATTTTGACGATGTCATCGCAGATTGGATGAATAATCACGCAATAAATAAAGTCGGTACATTGGAACCAAAATTGGATAAGCCCAATTTGCTGGACCATATGAAGGATTCAGAGCAGGAGGGGCAAATCAAATTGGGGGTTAATGAGGAACCTGTGTGCCAATCCATTAATTTGGGTTCCAATGAAACATCCCAGATTATCAAAATATACACCGATATTATGGGTACAGAATTGTAAAATTGAAAAGAATTCTTTCTAAATCATAAATTTTCTTTTGTTTGGTTGTATGTAAATTTAAAAGATATTCCTGTCCAAGTTTGTGAGCATCGAATTATCTTAGAGGAAGATATTACACCAATTCGTCAAAGACAACACCGTCTTAATCCAAAATATTCTCTCATGGTCAAAGAAGAAGTAGATAAATTTTTAGACATGGGCTTCATATATCCAGTCTTGTATAGTGAAAGGATTTCACCAATTGTGATAGTGCCGAAGAAAAATGGAAAAATCTGTATCTGTCAAGACTTCTATAAATTAAATGCGGCTACCAAGAAGGATTATTTTCTTTTATCTTTTACGGATAGTATACTGGACGCAGTAGTTGGGCATGAATGTTATTCTTTTTTGGATGGATTTTTGGATTATAATCAAATAAAAATTACAGAAGAAGACTAGTTGAAGACTACTTTTATTACGGATTGAGGCACATTTGCTTATAAAGTGATGTCATTTGGATTGTGCAACGGCTCAGCCACATTTCAAAGGATAATAACGCAAGCATTTTAGGACTATTTATGATTATCGATAGAGATATTTTTAGATGATTTTTACACATTCAGTATGGCAGCGAATCATTTGGAACGTCTTGATAACTATTTGGACCAATGTGATAAATATGGGATATCTTTGAATTCTAAGAAGTGTCTATTTGGCATACCATCGGGAAAGCTTTTGGAACACATCATTTTTGCGACTAGTATCGCTACTAATCCAGATAAAATTACTTGTATATTGGCTTTACCAAAGCCAAAAATAATGTCTGGTGTTTGTATTTTCGTAGGCCATGTCAACTATTATAGGCGGTTCAACTATTTATTTACAGAAATATGTCAATCGTTAACGAATCTCTTAAAGAAACTACCATCGGATGGATCTAGTCTAATTAGGAATGTATAGTTGCGTTTGAGGAGTTAAAACGAAAATTGGTGTTAGCACCGATATTTGTTGCACCTTGTTGGACAAAACCCTTTCATGTTTATGTTGATGCCTTGAATATTGCTATTGGATCCGTGTTAAGCCAGAAAGATGAAAAGGATTTGGATCATCCCATCTATTATGCTAGTCGACAATTTGTTGCTGCAGAACAAAATTACATTAGGACTGAACGGGAAGCCTTGGGCATGATCTATTCTATCCAAAAAATTTGGCATTATTTTCTTGGTTACCCATTTGTGTTTCATGTCAATCATGATGCTCTTAAGTATATGATTAATAAACCTCAATTGAGTGGCCGCATTGCTCGATAAGTGTTACTCCTTCAAGAATTTAATTTTATTATTAATATTTGATTAGAAAAAAAAACATGCCAATGTAGATCATTTATCTCGATTGTTTAATATATTCGGTAATGAACCTATCAATGATGCACTTCCGAATGTGGAATTATTTGCCGTCGATGTGATCACCCTAGAATATAGTGAATTGATCCAGTATCTGACATTTCAGACATTTCCACCTACATATAGTGAGAAACTTAAGAAACACTTGATTTTGAAAAGTGCACAGTATACGATGATTGGAGACGCCTTGTATAAGCAAGGGAGAGATGATATTCTATGCCGCTATATAAAGTGAAGTACGTATTATATTAGAAGGATGTGATTTGGATAGTTATAGAGGACATTTTGCCGGTGACAGCACTGCCCGCAAAGCTTTAATGGCTGGATATTGGTGGCCAACAATGTTCTCAAATGCACACCAATACGTCCAACATTGTGATCCTTGTTAGCGTATTGGTAGACCTACTGGAACTTCTGCCATGCCATTAGTACCAATTTTAGCACAAGCACCGTTTGAGAAATGGGATATTGATTTTGTAGGACCAGTCGCACCAGCCTTATATAATGGGCAAAAAAGATATATTTTGGTAGTAACTAATTATGTGACAAAATGGGCGGAGGCGATGGCAACAAAAAATGATAATGCCAATATCGTAGCCACATTTTTATATGAGAACATTATCACTCGATTTGGGTATTGCAAGGAATTGGTTAGTGATCGTGGAATCCATTTTATTAATTCTACAATTGCGACTTTGACAGGTAAATATGAGATCAAGCATCGGAAGACAACCCCATATCTACCTCGGGCCAATAGGCAAATTGAAAGGACCAATGATATTTTGTGTAAAATTTTTATTAAAACAGTGATTGGTGTGGGAACGGACTGGGATACAAAATTGTTTGTAGCCTTGTGGGCATATTGTAATGCGTATAAAGTGACTACCAATTCCACACCATTTCGATTGGTGTACGGGCAAGAGGCAATATTACCAATTGAATTGGAAATTCCGAGTTTACGAATTGCATTGGATAAACGTCTTGGTGACAAGGAATCCCTCCAATATCGGTTAGCACAATTAAAAAAATTGAATGAAGTTAGGACTACGGCTCTTTTAACTATGGAAGCTACACAACACCGCCGTAAGAGTTATTATGATAGTAAATTACGTCCTAAATCTTTTATGCCCAATGATCTAGTGCTTCTTTATGATAGTCGCTTTCACAATTTTCCAGAGAAATTCCAAGTCTATTGGCATGGACCTTATCGAGTAATTGAAGCCTTTCCTAATAGATCAGTTTAATTGGAAGATTTTATGGGTACTCAATTTACCACTTGAGTTAATGGCAACCATTTACGTTGTCGGGATAGAGAGAATCTACCTCAAGAAAGCGCTAGGCTTCTGGCTACCACTAATTATTCAAGCAAGATTCAAGTATAATAAAAACCCCCAAGTTTATATAAAAGAGATCTTCATAGGGCTATTATATCCAATACATAAGCCTAATTTCCTCAAACCACTCAAAACATAACAAAATACTCTAAACCCTCATTCCCCTGTAGGAAGGGAATGTTTCCCAAACTTCAATAATCCATAACTTTTATTCCAATTGTCCAAATATACTCCAAATTTACATGAAGTACTGATGTATTCTTCACAACTACCACCACAAATTTCAACTGTTGATTCATTATCGATCTTTAGATATTGCCAAAACCTTAGCAATAGCTTTAAACCCTTGTTTACAAACACTTGTGTACTAAATTCTTTATATCTCACAATCTAAAAGTCCAAATGCTATGAAACTTTGATGTATAGCTTTTTAGCATAATAATACAGCTTCTTGGAAATTTTGAGATAAAAATTCGTCCAAAAACTTAAGATATGGCAAACCCCATCAACATCAACAAAACGGTCTACTTATTGCCTTGGAATTCGATCTGCTGTCTTTGACTCCCAATAACTCCTTCTTCAAAACTTTAAATGTAGTAATTCTTCCATATCAAGTGTAGAGCTTGCAATCCCCTCTCTAGCCGCACCTCTCAATCTCCAAAAGCTTTCATACAACTCCTCCAATCCTCAAAAGAGTGACAGTATGTCTCATATTGATACTTTATCTTCAAATGGCTATAACTTCTTTACCCTAATTCCAAATCGTCTAATTTTTTTACACAAATTGTACCCAAAATCCTAAACTTTACAACCTTAGTCTTTGTTTTTCTAATGGCCTCCTTGAAGTCGCCGAAACCCTTGTTAAGGTCGCGGGCAGCCTCCTCAAAGCCCATTGGGCATGGTATTCGACCAATAGAGATGAAGTTTTCCATTCCTTGCCTTCATCCGACTATGCCTTCATTTCATCCCTCCCAATTAGCCTCCTACTAGCTTATATTTTCATCTTTAGGCTCCCACCTTCTCTCAAGGCTTCATACTAATCATTTAGATCTTATAATTTTTAAATACCATAATCAAAACAAGTAAAAATAAAATAAAGTTTCTTCTATCAATCCCTTTAATTTATTTTACTAACCATTCTAACACATATCTAAATTTATAAACATATTATGATTTTTGAGTGGATTTTACATATTGTAAGCAATTTTAGTACGACAACGTCTTTATTTTACGTAAACTCAGGATGGATTTTCAAAACTAGAGGGAAGAAGGTGTACCTGTTTATGATAGCTTACCTTTATTAAAGGTACATGATGGTTATAAAAGACAGCTGATGGTCAGTTTTGGATCCTAATACGGACTAGTCAGGCAAATCGAAAGTGATAATCTGGTACACTGGATTAACGATTGTTGCTTTAGACTCCAAGTAAAAGGTTAGGAGCAGGGCACTTAGTGAGAGTTTACGTTATCATTCTGTTTTGAGCTTAGTTGTCCGAGTGTATGCTTATTGAAGTGTAGAGTTTTCTGTAGTCAGAGAGTAACAATTAGTACGAGCAAAGAATACGTAGTCAGCATTAAATAATGTTGATAGAAAGGTCGATGAGAGCTGCGGACAAAGAAGAGAATGTCCGAAACAAGCGAAGTAAGAGTAACTTGCAATCGTCGTCCCTCGTGGTGGTTACCAACATGGAGTCAATGAAATTGGAAATTTGTTGGTCCTTACACAGGCAGAGAGATTTTAGAAATGCACAGATGTATGTATTTTTGCAAGGATCAGACAACTTGCCTCTAGTTGATATAGAACTAATTGCAGAGTATATAAAAAATTACGACCCAGAGGATGGTTCAAGTGTAGTAAAAGAAAGAATAATTGGGATCGATGAGAGTATCTTACAAAAGGTATTATATTTACCAATAGGTCAGTTAGCAATAGGCGTCAAAGTGTCCAATAACTTCAGACCGGGAAGTTACTTCAAAGAAGACATGGCATCCTTTGAGAAGAATCAAGGCTAGAAAGTGGCGGAGGCACTTACTCCAGAGTTTGCGGAGTAGATGCGGTTTATTTAGAAGCGGTTAGGCTTGAACCGGCATACCACATACATATCCAAGCGCTTATTGTTTGCTGCAATTGGAACACTTGAAGGCATGGTCTTTAATTGGGCGGCCTTTGTAGAACCCGTATCCATGCAAAAATGGGAGCCAAGCGGAAAACGGATAAATTCGCTTCTTTGCTATGCTCTAATTATGTACACTCTATTATTACACATATATTAAGTCAACCAATAGTGGAAAAAAGTGTACCTTCTCCAATTCCGCAATAGGATATGTGGAGTTTACCAGTTAGTCCAGGGATAGTGGTGCACAAAATTGAAGAATCAAGTAGATTGCAGGACCAGGAGGCTATCCCGGACACTACACCAGGGCGGGCTTCAATTCATGTGGTCATCGAGAGGGTGGCTGAGGCTCCAATTTTGAACACCGGAATATTGGAGGGAGGGAACCTCACGGAGGTAATATTGGGTCAAATTTCTCAATTGCAGCTTATCGTGGGTCAGTTGGAAGATTTATCAACGCAATTGAAGAGTAATCATGTGGATTTATCGGAGGAAGATGAGGACATGCCATTAGAGCCAGACATAGAGGAACCTCCTACGAAGAATCTAGGCACACCCCACTTCCAAGAGTCAGCTTTATAACAAAAGTTTTTTTTTACCAATTCTGTGTTTGCGAGGGCGCTGCACAATTAGGAGTGAGGCTATGTAGAATGGGTAGGAATTTTAGAATTTATAATACATAGTTTGTAGAATTAAGAATAGGCACAAAGCCGATGAATGGCCAGTTTAGAAGGCAGAATAGATGAGGAAGTTAGAAAAAGTAGTTATCATTGGTTGTGTAGTAGTTAACACAGATTGAGATAAGTATAAATTGATTCGAAACATAGGAGTAGGGGCCAGACTGTGATAGTCTTGAGCCGGGATAAGTTTGGTGCTACCTCTCTCTTTTCTTTTGTTAGGCTATAGTGGAGGATCCAAATTCTATTTCGAAGGAATATACCATGTCAATGATGAAGTACAATAATAGAACAAAAAAATTTATATATGTGGATGAATAAGAAATTATAATTATTTGATGTGTGAATTCTTTGTGGAGAATTGGAGGTTGAAGATCGGAAATGTCAATGAAATTTGCTTGTGGATGAGAGTGTCATACCATATTGATTGAGAGAGTTGAGCGATGAAGGAGAATATTTGAGAAATGATTTGTTTCGAGAGACGTTCTGGGTGAGGAATTATTTTCACTCATTGGAGAGAGAAGCAGGTGTATGCAATCTATGGGAATGGTGCAACATTGCTGATTACTGTTATGAATTCGGAAGAAGACAGAAGAGTACAGTAGGAGAATTGATAGAGGATTTGTTACAAAGTTTGTCTTTAGTTGCGAAATAGCAGAACCCATAGAGTGGACAGCAGTATTTTAAAAACAATATGTACGTGTGCATTGGACTCTAATATTGAGAAGGTGGTTAGTTGTGTGACCCTAACAGTTTAATTCAATACAGATAGTCTTTTCCTATGTTTGAATCCCCTCTTTTACAGATTTACTCTGGGTGGTATTGATAGAATAAGTGAGACGAACGAGAACAACAAGTGGCCTCAAATGTGAAAATTAGTGAAGAAATTCATTGAATCATGCAAAATTTGTGCCCGAGCAAAGGTTCCAAAATACCAACCATATGGACTTCTTCAACCACTTCCAATTCCTAAGGACCCATGGCAATTGTCATCTATGGACTTTATTACAAATCTTCTAATTTCTAATAGAAAAGATTCAATTTTTTTGGTAGTAGACTGTGTTACGAAGATGGCATATTTCATCCCATGCAATAAGATTATTTTTGGACAAGAAATAGCTAAACTTTTTATTGATAGTACTTATCAAATACATGGCCTTCTGAATGACATCATTTCAGACTGAGGACCACAATTTGTATCAAATTTTTGGAGAGGACTATTTCAATTTTTGAAGGTCAAAATCAATCTTTTATCGACTTATCATTCTCAAATGGATGGTCAAATAAAATGGATGAATCAAATTTTGGAATAGTATCTTTATTGTAATATAAATTACCAACAAGATGATTAGATGAACCTCCTACTATTGGCTAAATTTGCATATAATAATATCAAATATTCTTTGATAAAGTAAATTCCATTCTTTTTAAACTATAGATACCACCTTAGAATAGATCCATTTCAAATTGAAGATGTGAAAAGTCTTGTTGTAGAAAATCTAGCTATCTACTTGAAGGCCATCCATGAAGAATTAAAATTCCAATTGCAAATGGCTTAAGATCAATATAAAGACTATGTAGACATTCATCATAAGAACCAACCAAAGTTTAAGATAGGAGATCGTATCTAGCTACATCGATAAAATATACAAATGAATCGACTATCACAAAAATTAGACTACCAAAGATTTAGACCATTTATAATTTTATATCAAATAAATTTAATAAGTTTCCATCTTGAATTATCAAATAATATGTATATTTATCCAGTCTTTCATATCTCACTTTTTAAAACCTATTATAAATCAACTATTGATGAAAGAACTCTTCCACTACCAATTCCAATTGAAGTCAATCAAAAGCTTGAATACAAAGTAGATGAAATATTAGATTTTCATATAAGGTATGGATAATTAAAATATTTCATCCATTAGAAGGGCTATGGAGTTAACAAAAGAACATAAAAACCTTCAAAAAATCTTTAAAATATATCTAAGAAAGTTTATAAATTCCATCAATAATATTCTAAAAAACCTAGATTCAATTGCCATTGAAGATTTTGTAGACACCAACATCTCTTCACTTCTAAATGATGTTTTTCTATCAACAACAAAAAATTAATATAAAAAAAAAAAAAAAACCACGCTAAGACCTTTACTTGTATATAGTCATTTTCTCTAAGATAGAATAGGTCTTGTTAGAAGCTTATTAGTTATTATGTCAAATCTTTATATTTCAAGGGAATTGTAAGAACAAGAGTCAAAAGACTCTTTTATCATACAAGCGATTGATGAACCATTACAACTTTTGCAATCTATTAGATTTGAAGAATATGAACAAGGTGAAGAAGGAGTATTCCAATGTCAAGTAAAGCCACGTTTAGAGTCTTTGGAGATACAATCTTATCATAAAAATCTTGATTCAAATGCTCGAGCTTTGGAAATACTCCTTAAAGTTGGAAAGGTGACTCTAAGTGGACCATAAATTATGTTTAGAAGATGTTTAGAAGGTCACAATGAAGAATAGATTCTTAGATGGGATGTTGGTATAATAGAGGTTATATTTAGATATCGTTGACACTACTTCAAGGATCCTATTAAATCAATAATCAATAAACAAAACACAAAATATATTGCTTCTTTACTCAGACAAATTTTAGATTTTTTACTTATGTAATTTGATCATCAAATCATTTTGGCTCCTTGTGGAATTTGTTGCTAAAAAGAAAGGTGATGTCACATACATACATTAAGTCACCACATTCTAAAACTTTTTGTAGTCTTTTAGAGCCTTCCGTAATATTCTAAAATCTTCTATAGTTTTTTAAAATTTTTTAAAATCTTCTTTACTCTTCTTGAACTTACCTTAGTCTTCTAAAATCTTCTTTAGTCTTTTAAAATCTTCTAAGATACTCTTAGAAGATTCAATAAGACATAGGCTTTGTAATATAAATAAGAGGCAAGATTGAGGTGCACCTCAGTTTTACCAACATAAGTCTTGAAGCAATCCAAGTGTTGTCTTTTTCTTGATATTAATCTAATTTTTTGTTCTTATTAACTATTTAGTTCTTTTTTCTTATCCATTCAATTCTTTGATTTGGAAATCATTCTAGTTTTGTAATATTTTTCTTGTCTCTTTGCTAACCTGCTATCTTGCATCCCTTATACCTATCTATATTAACTAGATAATTATTGGAATAAATCTTATGTCCATGATACTAATATATGTTTGATTAGAGCGGCTAACTTACTTACTATAATTTGTATTAAATGATGTTTCATCTTGCATTATCTTTGTCATATTTATGTAACAAGAATAATCGGATTAAGTTGATATATAGCTATTGTATATCAAATTAAGAAGTATGAAGCTCCAAACAAGTGATTGTGGTCTCTTTTCAATATGTGTGATTTAAACTTATTAATAGTAGATTTCTTTTAAGGCCTCCTTGACTCCTATGTATGTGAAACCTTACAACTCAAGCTGGTTTCATTAGCATCTTGATCTTGTTGAAAAAAAATTATATATTTGTTTATCAACTGAATCATAGAATCTAAGGTGATTTTAATTATTGCCAATATCAGATCTATCACTATATCTACAAGAATCAACTCAAATTAGTACTAAAATTGAATTAATTATGTCTCTACTATATTATATTTAATTGAATATTTGTTGATAATAATTAGATTGGAATCTTTTAAATTAGCTTAAAAAGATGAATCTTTAGTTATTTAAATAGATGAATTTGAAATAGCTTAAATAAAATAGCTTAAAATAATATTAATAGAAGAACCTGAAATAATATGAATAAAAGAATCTAATATAATATAAATTAATGAATCTGACATATCTTGAAAAAATGATCTCAAATTAATTTAAGTAGAAAGATTGGAATTCTCCTATATATTGGATCTAGTTAGAATTAGATATTGAAATCTTATACTGCACATGCAAACCTTTCTCCTCTTATATATAACCAGAATAAAGTCTTTTACATTTGTAGAATTAGCTTTCTACTTATTTTGAAAAGGGGAGGTATTTGTACCTTTAGAATTCTCTTGTTGTGCTAATTTTGTATTATGTGAATTTCAGCCTAAGAATACATTAGACATTTAGTTGTGAAAGGATTTCAACTTACCTTGAAGTTCTTATAATCCAAAAGAATGCATGAGGTATTTAGGAACAATCATCTTAGCAATCTTGATTATCTTTAGAATCCCTAATTTAATCAATTTTTATTTCTAATAACTTTTAGTTACAATCCATGCCATCATAAATAACTTTAATAAGATTATAAACAAGTCCTAAGGTATCTTGAGTACATCCCATTATCTTAAAAAATTCCTACATATATCTTAAAAAATTCTTATTAATTTCAAACAATCTATAATCAAATTTTAAATAATATTTATTTAATCCTAAAATAAACCTATTAAATCATAATAAAATATTAATTAAATTCTAACAAATCTTAATCAAATCCTAAAAAACTTTAATTGAATCCTAACAAATTTTAATCAAATCTTAATCAAATCCTAACAAATTCTAAACAACCTTGAATAAATCTGACAATAGATTAAAATCCTTGTAACTTTCTATTTAATTATTGATTTTATTTAAAACTTTTTATACTTTTCAACCTTCTAGTTAACAACAAGGAGAAGAAAATTACAAAAAATTATATTTATTAATTGGGAGAAAAGACAAATAATTTGTTCAAGTGTTAAGCAACCTTATTCTCTAATCTTAATGTTGAGCTTCTAATGCCAAGATCTCATTCTTTCACCATCAATTTTCTTCTAAAATTTGCATAAATATTTATATTTTTAATAGCTATTAGTCTATTAATTTTCACCTCAATCCAACTAAAAGATTGTTGCAAATCTTAGAAATCTTTATTGATCCTCAAACCTCCAATTTTCTATAGCTTAATCCATTTGAATTCCAATAACTTTAAATTTGACCTACCAATTGAGCTAAAATTTATATCACAAACTCAATATAATAATTTATAAAAACTCACAAAATTCTTCAAATTTTCTATGATTTCTAAAGTAATTTTTTATTATATTTTTAATAAAGCCTTTCTAAATTATTGGCCTTCATATACTCTTTTATCTAATAGCCATATTACAATATAATATTAGTGTAGAGGTCCTAGTACTATTTTTTGGTATAATATCATTTTTATTGTTTTGAAAAAAAAAAAAAAAAATTTAAGATTTGGTTTTTATAAGAATAGTACAATATTTAATATAATACGTGGTTGCTAAGCAAAATTTACAGTGAATTAATAGATTTAGATTGTTAATAAGTATTAACTTATATTTTTTTTGTCACATGATTGATTATAATAAGCTTAAGCTCTTATCTGGCTCTTGACTCCATTTCTATGCAAAATTTTAATTCTACAAATTTTTCATTATCTTAAGTAGCACCAATAATACAATCTAAATCTAATGCTACTTATTTTGCCACCAAAAAGAATTCCTCCAAAAGTCCTTTGAAAATAATCTATATTAGAATTTTAAAAGATTCAAAAAATAGGTTATTCTTTGAATTTCAAATTATATAAGAATCAAAGTTCAAATTCCATATTTGAAATATAGCCAATAGTGGATCATAAAAAAATCTAAGTAAATTTGATGAATAACTTCTTCTAATGTAATTTTGAGATATAAGTAGCCTTAGCCAAGATCCTTCTCAAGATTAATGGAATTGCCAATAATGCTTTTCAAATTCTCTTCTTATAATAATAAGCCAAAAATCATTAATTTACTTCTAATAAAGCAAGCAATTATAGTCTCCTTGTATAATTTCTTTATGACATGTAATAGAACAACTTTGTCTACAACAACTTCACAATGAGCAATTCATAGCAAAAGTCCAAAATAACTTTTAAAGTATCTTAGAAAAAAAGATTCACCTATTGATTGCCAAATAGAATGCGGAAGAACAATTTGGTGAAGGAGGTCAAATGATGCAATAACTACTTGTTTTTTTTGAAGGTCCATAGATAGATGTACATTGCCAATATCAAAGAAGTTTTTATCTTGGTGACCAACTTGTTTATTTCCTCTGATTCTATTGGCATAAGATATCATTGAGCTTCATTCAACTTTTGTTGTATGTAAATCCTTAGAAGAATATATATATATATATATATATATATTGTAGTAAATATGTCTAAGCAGTGGTAGGACCTACTTCTGTAGCCCATCTTGTTTTCAAAAAGTAAGGACTTTGGATGCCTTGTAATTTTGGAAGTTTAATCTAAAGCTTTGGATATATCTTGTTCTGTGTCCAAATATTAAAGAAAAATCAAATAAAATCTTAAATATTTTTAGATTTTCATTTTACAAACATATATTATAGTAAATTGAATAAGAATAATTTAAATTTAAAAGTAATGAAAACCAGATTTTTTCTAATTGAATCCTTTATTATATTGATATAACACTTAATATAACATCTTCATAAACGTTTGTTGCTTCAAAAACCATTGGGGTGAAGGGGGTCAAGAAGGGCCCAAGGCGACCCGGTCGAGAAGGGACGGGCTGGGCAAACCCGGGCGCGCGATAAAGACGGGAAGGAAATCGTTGGGAAAAGAGAGAAAGAGAAGAAGAGAAAGAAATTTCGGAGGACTGCCCTTGTGAATCTTCCGACCCCGATTTCCGCAGCTTTCGGCCCCGGGGCCTCCGAACCGACGGGGTATGTAGCAGTTGCGACCCTGGACAGGGCTTCTATAAATACTCCCCGGCCTGTCAGTGCTCCCACTTATCTCTGTGCGTGCAGTACCACCCAGCGGTTTACTTGCAGCAACTAGGTTTGTCACACACCCCCCGTGCTGGTGCTGCTGTGCTGTGCTGTGCTATGCTGTGGCGATGCTATGCTATCCTGTGATATGCTGTTGAACAACATGCTGCTCAAGCTTCCACGCCCTCGCCACTGTTGGGCTGAGCACATGCTGAGAGCCCCTCGGATTGCCTCCCCGAATTAGAATTTTCCGCGTTGGAATCTTCTGGTAGAAGGTCGTTGAGATTTGCACATGCAAACGATCCATTCCGTGAGCCGGCCAAAATGGTGATGCCGTGCACCGAGTGGTAGACTTCACTGAACGATGCTTTCTAATCGCTGTTGATTACTCTACAGGCTATTGGTGAGATAGTTGCTCATTTTCTCCCTCTAGTCTATGATGCAGATTCTTCATCTGTTGAACTGAATTTTTCTCAGCGTTTCAGTGATGCAGACGAAGGTCTGCATCATAGTCGAGGGGGAGGAAATATATCATGATTCTTGGCAGTTTCATTACGAACTTTGCTCTGAGAGAAATTTGTAGAAAAGATACTTCACGACTGTTCCACTGTTTCGTTTAGGGCACGTCAAGGGTTTAGTTTCCACCACTTTCTGTCAGTATAGTGAATTGTGAGACACTATGTAGTCACACGGCTATTCCTTTCGTATGCACATTGCGGGAACTGGAAGCGAGCAGAAGGTAGGTTACCGCTTTCTTGCTCCTCGGAATAATCTTCATGTATGTAAGACATTAGCATTTTACCCACCTAAAAGTGAAAGCGAATCCTTGGAGATAGCTGGATAAGCACAAGGGCCCGACCCTTCAAAACCAAAAGTCGCTATCCAGCACACTTCAATCTCGAAGTACACCCTATTCATCATCAGGTTTTTGCATAGACAATTATGAGACTAAGTCTATACTTGTCAGAATTCAATGCTTTCAGTATCAATCACAGTCAATCTTCTCATAAGGTCCCGTTATTAACCCTATCGCTAGATCCTAGTTTTGGCACATTGTTTCCTGAGTATACTCAGCTGATATCTGCCGAATGTAGTCGGATAGTTGCTCCAACTGATACTGCTTCGGACAACGAGATTAATTCCTCTTTAGGCCTGTGTCGCACCTCCCACTTTGTAACTGTCTCCTGCCGACTTAGACTATTGGCAGTGAATTAAATGGGTCACCCCTAAGCCCTGAATTTTAAGGAAATTGCTGTATTCTATGAGCAGTACACTGTATAAATCCTTTCTTATCCAAGTAATCATATTTTATTACTCTTTACATGATGTGTTTACTAGCGTGAGTAGTCTTCCAACCAAGTTGATCATCTCCTCCAACGACGTGTGAATAATAATAGGAAGTGGATTTTAGCGTTTGAGATGCTATAGTAAGTCCATCATGCTTGCCAAAATAAGTTTCAATGTGTATGATTTGAATTAGATTGGGATTCACAGATATCAATATGATTGTGTGATCTTTAAATATCATTAAACTTCAACACAGAACATCTGAAACTTGTTCTAGGTGATCATGGTTCCAATTTTACTGCATCAATGAAAAGTTTATTGAATTAGAATTGCGTAAGCAAAGAACACATTGCACAACTAATTTTTCTAATTACAGTTATTTCAATAACGATACAATGTTAGAACGTCAAGAAACTCATATGTATGAGAAAGAATGTGAACCCCAATCTAATTCAAATCATACATACTAAAACTTATTTTGGCACGCATGCTGGACTTGCTATTGCATTTTTGTATCTAAGAAAATCGAAATCTATCAATATGGAATTCAGTTACATGTTACTTAATATCTGCAATCAAGTGTAAGTTGTTGTGCAAACTACTAAACTTGTGTCTGAAACGTGAGAGTCGAGTTACGTTGTGCCGTTTCAATAAGAGAGTACTACAAAAAAGTATTATGTTCCAAGCCGAGAAAGAGCTGTTAGAATAGTTTCATGTAGACAGGTTAGCAGCTTTTGACGTGGTCACAACAACCCTCTTCTCAAAAGATGTTTCTGACATTTCATGGAGATCTTTGAAACAAATTTGCCATCAGGCGGTCCACGTGGTTTCCTCTTTCTTACATACCCAAGACTTCATGTGAAAAGTCGGCTACCGCTATCAGCTAGGTGATGAGACGAGTGGCAATTAGAACCAGTCGATCATGCCGAGCTGATCCAAATGCAACTGACTAGTCGCCCAACTTACGATTACGGCAACTTCTAGTGACGCCTGTAACCTGGAACCATACAATTGTAATTGGAGATTGGTCTGTCGGTTATGTCGGTGCACGAAAGCAAACCAACGTTGAGTAGTGGTGAGAGGTTGCCTAGTTGTATAAATCGGGCTCCGAAAGTTACGTGGACCATAACATGATTTTTGAGACGTGTCAGTGCCGTGCACAATTACCGGACTAGTTTCGGGTAGGCTTTACAGGTTGCGCTGGGTTCGTTCAGACTTGATGAACAAATCGCTGAAACTGGTATGTGCGCCATGACTCTACAGAAGAACATGCTCACAGAAGTTACTGAACTAGCGCATGTATTGGTTCTTAGAAGTTTCCCTAGATGCTCAGTCGTATTTCGAGGACAAGACAGGGCTTTTGACCATAATTTTAGTACCTCACTTCCATGTTTAAAAACCTCGAAAATCGCAGCTTGCACACCTATGATTCGATTGACTTGGATTTAGTGGCTTCCAAAGATTCATACGGCTTCATTAAGGGCTCTTTGCGCGTGCTAATGTTCCTGTGCAGATTTATTGCCGCTCGTCCTATCTTAGTTACAGACTGAAAGATGCAAACTCAGTTGTAGACAACGATGAACCTAACTTAGTTGCGTATCAATTCGGTACAACTTATTCAAAATGAAAATACTTTTAAACAACTGGTTTCAGTTTCTGAATTTTTTATGTGAAATGAATTTAGAGGAAGTATCCAAAATAGAAATTTAAGACACCAGTTACTTACAAAAACCCAATCTGATTGGTATTGAAAAGGTGAACTGCATGGTACCTTGGGATACTCGGGGAAGGAGGGATAGTCTCAGCTGAGATTAGGAATGCAGAGGAAGGATCCGAACAAAACATTAGCTACCTGATTGCACATCTCGTATAGTCCGATATGTAATGCTTGTTGCATTATTTACAGTGAAATGTAGATCTTGCTTATTTATTTATATTGGTGCTCATGTTCAGTGCGCATCTTTGGTTCATCTTGAGCTCACGTCCATTTAATCACAAGAATATGTGGGATCATGCAATTGCCACTTGCTACAAGTCAGATAACCTCAAATCATTTAAATAGGATCCTCCTGCAACCACTTTGTATCTCGATCACACACATCTATGTCCTCGAATGAAAATCCCTGATGATAACAACGGCTGTAGGAAGCATTTCAATATCAGACTCACTCTTCTTTATGTATTCATTCAACACATATTTGAAAAAAGGACAGGTTTTCTTTAGAAGTAATTGCTGAAGTTCGTCTAATGATAGTGGAAGAGCGATCTTATGAATCTCATAGGCCCAATCAGTAATATTAATTGCCGTAGGAGTGAGGTGCCAGCTCATGACAGCCTGATTCCCCGACTTCAGTTCAAATGTGCAGCTCAGTCAGGAATACTCAGGCCTAAAAATAGCTTAAATTTATATGATGATGGCAGCATTTGTGAAAATGATACTAATGGCGTCGTGCACCAAATTCTCAGGCTGTAGACTCTCTAGACAAGAAGGTTAACTCAACTAGTTAGCAATCAATACATTTAGAGGTTCAAGGGTCAGACTCACCCAGTGGTACCTGATCCACAGAAAACTTTGCTAACTGGCAGAGTCAACTAGTTGGGGTTCTACAGTAGTCACTTCAATCTAATATCCTGATGCAAACTTTCTATTACCGATAAGCAATTTTGATGATGAAAAATCATTAGATTGAGAAGTGTTAGCACAGTTTTCCACGACGTGCTAACTCAAACTTGAGATTCTACTATCTGAATGTATCAACGTCACTAATACAACTTTCAACATGTCAAATGCAATACGTTGAATATATTTCTCACTTTGCTAACGTCGTCTCATTCATGAAGCTTTAGCGGTCCACAAAACCTATTCTTTAATTTGAAATTGGCATGATGAACACAATATACTTAGAATATTACTTTTCCAATTTATATAAAAGTTATCTTCTTCATTAATTGTAATACTACACTAAATTTAATCAAGGTTGAACTAGCTCATATAGTATTGTGTATATAACAATGGAAACCTATACACTTGCATACAAACTATATTAACAAAATGCATATCTTAATTTGATATATATATATATATATATATACACACACATACATGCATATATAAAATTATAAAATATATATAATAATTCTATTTATTTCATTCAAATTATATCAAGAAATTTATTATTTTAATAGGATTTTATTAAAATTTATATTTATAATAATATTTTAATTTTAACTATTATTTAGATAAATAACTATAATATACTATTAAAATAGAACTATGTATAACTAGCTATATATAAATACTAAGATTTAAATAATCTTACATATATCTTGTAATGGTTGGATTTAAAATTTATTAATAATTATTGTAAATAAAAATTTTACTAAAAATTATTATATTAGAAAATAAAAATAAAATAAATTGATAATAGAAATAATGATATTACTAAAAAATATATAATTTTTCTTATAGTCTCTTATTAGTAGTCTTATTTCAATTATACAATTCATAAGTCTTGTAATAATCAAAGAGTTGGAATAGAACAATATTTTTGAACAATATAATAATACATCCAACTTTGATACTAGTATCTTATTAGACTTTAATATATTTATATAATTTATTAAATATGAATTCCTATTATCTACACCATCTTTTATAAAAATTATATCTATACTAAAATAAATTCATAAATCTCTAAAAACATATTTAAAGATCTTATTTATTTATATTATTAAAATAATTATATTTTATTAATTAAATTTATTGATTCTATTAATATTCATCTATATATATCTTTTCAATTTGTAATCTATGATAAGTTGGTGGAAAAAAAGCTTCTAATATTGAATAAAGACACTATATTTTTTTACAATAGATTAGTTATGCTTTAATCTTTAATCTTTAATATCTTTAATCTTTAATACAAAAAATTATAATTACCAAAAAATTATATTTAAAAATTTATTATTTAAAAATAATTATTTATAAAAAAATCTAATTTAAATCAAGTTATATTAAAATCAAGTTATATATATTTACTTTTATTTCTTTTTTATAACTATTTAGATAAAAATATCTTCTAATATTTTATTAGATTTTTTAAAATCTTTATCAAAATTAAAAATCTCATCAAAATTTTGATTTTATGTGTAATTTTAAATTATACAATTGTAAATTAATAGGTGACATGTATTATTATAAATACTTGATTTTAATTTTTTTTAATTTTTACAAGTTAGATTGGTGAATATTATATCAAAAATATTACAAAAAATTCTTATAATTGCTTTTAATATTTTATTCCTAACTCTTTTCCAAAGTTTTGCATCTATTCTTTATTATTTTTTATAATTTTATTTTAAAACATGTGTTCTTAAATATTGAACGAATCACTTTATTTATAGTTTTTAAATCTTAAAAAATTTGAATATTTTAAACATCTATAAGTAAAAGTCTTAGATAAAATCTTTTATGTCTATTAGGATTAACAAAAAATAATTTTTTAATTACAACTATATTTTGATATATATATATACTTAAAAAATATTATAATTTTTTTAAATATATATATTGACAATCATTCTTTATTGAAGCACATATTTTTAAAATTTTGTAAGAATTTGTTCTTGATGATTTACATGTTGTAATATATTTTAAATACTATTATTTGAATTTATTATTTGATATATTTCTAAAAGGTAAATAAAAATATAAAAAAAATTGGTATTTTTTCATATATATACTTTAAGCAAATGTCATATTGTTTCTAAAGATGCAACATACCTTCCATCAATTTTTTGTTTAAACCTTATTAATATGTTAATTTTTAAAGTTGTTTTGTTGTGTCTCTTATTATCTCTATAAATTTTAAATATTATTTCTATATCTTAATTTTACTCTAATTAATTTCTATCAGTTAAACTTAAAATAATTTTAAATCACATTAAAAAAGATATTTAATGATTATCTACTAATATTTAGTAAGTCTAAAAAAATATTAGGTATTTTAAAGAATTCTAAAAAAGATTCTAATCTATAATAATTTTTATACTTTTAGAATCAAATTTTAAATCATTATTTGAAATGATGTATTCTAAAAATTCTAATTAATTTGAGTAAATTGCACAGTTATAAAGATAATATTTGGATAGAAAATCCACACTTTTTTTCAAATACATCTTAATAGTTATTTTATTAGTTTAGAATGTCTTTAGAATTTTATTCAAATATTAACTAAATGATATATAAAAATAAATAAAACTAGTATCATGAAACAAGGAGATTATTTACATAATAATAAACAATCTTTACAAAATAATCTTATATAAGAATCTAATTATATATTTTTTAGTTATACTAGGTAAATTTGGTTTTTAAACATTTTTTTCTTTTATGATTGCTATTATTTAGAAATATTAAATAATAAGCCTAGATTGCCTATACTAAAAATAAAAACTTTCTTATTGTTACAAAGTTTTTTCTTGTGCTACAATGATTTTAGATTATATAACATCAAATTTTATATTTTTTTCTTTATTTTATTTTATTGTATATATTTAATAGTCATAGCTATTTCTACATAATTATAAAAGTATTAAAATGTACTTGTATAACTTTTTATAAAAATCAAAAATTGAGTTTTTATGTATTATCACAAAATTAATTCCTTGATTTAATATTTGACAATTACATAAATTTAATAAAAAAAAATTATTGACATTATATTATAATTTATAAGAAAAAATTAATAATAGGTACAACATTATTTTGTTTAACATTAATTTCTAGGTGTTAAATTTGTAAAGCATAAAAAGATATAAAAGTTTTTTAATTGTTGGAAGATCTACTTCATATTGATTGTTGTACAAATTATATTGTAATATCTACTTATGTATCAAAATTTTGATATAAATATTTTTAAGTTTTCTAATAATAGATTATATTATCTCAAAATTATTAAAAATATAAGATAAAAATTAGTCTATTAAATAGTATATAAATAAAATTGATGTGAGATTCTAGACTTAGATAGTTTTGTTGTTGGAACTTAATAATAAGTTGTATTTGGTTAATAAATCTACAAAACTTAGACTTATCATTATTAATATTTTAATATATATATATATATATATATATATATATTATTATATTATTATATTATTATATTTTAATATTTTCTAATATATTTTTTAAAAGATTTGCAACAAAAAGAGTGAATTGAGATAATCTATTTTACAAAAAAAAAATTGCTCTCTTTGTGCTTTTATAATTACTTATTCAAAATGTTGATTGTAATATAATAAAGTTAATACATTACAAAAATTAGTTTTTTTTATTTGTGCATATATTTATGCTATGATATTATTTGTTTTTATTAATTTTTTTATCGATAAAATAAATTATAATATATTAAAAATTTCTATATAAGAAATAAAATATAAAAAATAATTCAAGATAATTTTATTTAAAAGTAGATAATTAAAACCTCAAAAAAAATTTAATAATTAAAATATATTTATAAAAATATATAATTTATTATTTATCAAGAAAGATCAAACTTTAGTACTACTATTGTTAATCTTCTAAAACTATTAAAATCATATATCTAAATAAACTTATTAAAGAGATGTATATTTAGAAGATAGAAAAGTACTTAAATTACTATTTTTAAATATAAAGAAACTATAAAATCTTAAACTATAACTTAAATATAAAAAAATTATAATTCAAATATCATCATTTGGAGGCTTCAATAAGTATAATAATAGCCTCAATCTTACCTTTATATAAACTAATTAACAAAAAGGACATATAGAAGCTTCCTAAGAACCACAAGATTTACAATCCAAATATCTAAATTATAGGATATTTCTATAGTAGCCTCTTAGGTATTAGGAAACTTATATGAAAAGCTTTTATTGTTATATTACACATTCACTAATACCTATAAGTCTAACTTTTATTTTTTAAAAATTCTTAATATTTTTTAAAAAAATATATAATTATTTGATTTTATATTTCTATTTACTTTAACTTACTAAAGTAGTATAAATTTCTATTATACTAAATGTGATTCTTAATATAAAAAATTATTTTAAATCAAAAATAACTTCTATAATTTCAAATTTGATTAATTTAAAGGAATATTAATCTCTATAATAAATAATTTGTTTTAAATAAATATTAATATAAAAATAATAATAAAATTCAATAATATTAAGTATTAAGAAAAAATCTATAAAATTCTAGTTTTTTTATATAAAACTAAAAATCTTCTAAGCCACTACCAAAGCTCTAAAATATACAAATCTTATATAAATAAAAATAATTTATTATCCTTTGGGATCTTATACCAACTTCTTGCAACTTATTAATTATAAAAACCAACAAACTAATCATTTAGAATCTTTTATAAAGCTTTATAATAAAAAAATTATTCTATCTAAAAATATAAATTAAAAATCTCACATCCTTGTATTGATACAAATCTCAAATATTGAATACATAAAAAGAAATAAAAATTTAATCCACAACAATAATAACCTGTGAAACAATCCAATGCTACTTGACACTAAAAAAATCTTTTACAATTTTGTTAAATTTCTTGTATTTAAAATTAAGTCATACAAATAGAAGTAAGGCTTATTTTTCTTTTACAAAATCCAAAAGCAACTATTTGTAAAAATATCACTAATAAGATCCTATGCAATTAATACTATCTATTCTATCAATTCTAAAAATTATTAAAATTATTCTCAATTCTAATACTAAAATAAACAACTATCTAAATTCTCTCAAGTAAACTCATGGTGATCATGCAAGTAGAAAAAAAAATTGATAATACAACTTATATCTCTACTTCCAAAGAGCCATTTGATCTAAAGTACTATGACAAGCAAACTTGTGTAGCACAACAAATTTTCTAATTGTCTCAATTTTGAAATTAAGTAGTTATGTTGATCAATAATGTTTCATGTCTACCTCTACATTAGAGACTCAATTTAACAGTGTAAATATTTTCAAATAAACTTACTTTTCTTTTTTGTTTTGAAAATATCTATACAAAAATATCTTTTTTTGTACATGAAAATACCACATAAAATGCATAAGATATCAAAATCAACTCTATGAAAATTCCGTGTAATCCATTCACCAAGAAGAAAGAAAAAAAGAAAAAAACTTGTTTGTCTCATTGAAGGTTTGTTCTTGTCCTCATTTGCAATAAATGTATTTATTCACTTATTTATTGCTTCGTACATTATCCTATACAAAGTGATCCATGAGTAAGAACCATGCTAATGTGAGTTGGCAACATTCAAGATCGCAAGATTCCCGCTGTTTGCAATCTGCCAGAGTTTTTCGTTGCAAGATGTCATTAGCTACTACTGCAGGATAGCTGCAACCTAAAAATTTTAAAAATTCTGTCAAACTACCTTTCTCTTGGTTTCATAATATCATGGAGAAACTCAAGGTCTCAACCATATTGTACAGAAAATACTGTATAAGAACTTATGTGATAACCATTACTTTCGGCACTCGTCTTCGTAGCATCTTTGACCCGCACAATTCTGACAGATTCGGTTTAAACTAGTTGAATGTTGAAGGGTTGATATCAGAATAACACGCATGTATTTCCAATTTCAATCCCACATAGAAGACTAAAATTTCGGCATTTGGATGTTGGAATAGACAGCAACTTACGGAAATGCAGTCAAGCATCGTCGCAAGGAAGGAGTTTCCCAAATTTTGCTGTTTGATCACCAAATACTCAGACGTTGGATTAGCCGATCTGAATGTTACACTCCTGTTGTTTGATGGTCTAGGCCAGCTTGTGGATGTGCGGCAGTAGACTTCGTCCAGAGCAGCAAAATCATCTTCGAAGACGAACATTTGAAATCAAATGTCGGCATTTTTCGATTCTACAACACATAAATTACCATACAGCGTTACCCCAAACCTCAATAACAACCAGCATAACTGATGATACCTACACCAGACGTGATCAGTGTTGTGTTCATGTGCTGAGAAGCCTGTTTAGACAATGGCCGGGCAATCACAAGGCTGTCGAAATTGTGAGGAATGATTCAAGTGACAAGCCAATAAAATTCCCCACAACGTTGGAATTACTCTGCTGATGCCAGTACCTGCTATACATGCAGCACTAGAGGGATACGAACGAGTACACATATCTTTATGCTTGAAAAACATATCAATCTGTATGCGTATGTGCAAACACACCTGAAAACGGTAATCACTCCCTTCCTCACAAACAAAGGGGCCCGTGCTGCCGGTTTCGCAGCGTTTATTCTACTTCTGCCTCATATTCCACCGACACTTGTGAGAAAACCATCTGCCGGGGCATACTTCTAATGAGTTGAATCGAGATCTGGGGTTCGTGAATTTGTACTAGTAGGAAGATTTTGGGACTGATTTAGAGGGACTGGAGATGGTGATGATCTAGGGTTCTGCATCTGTGGGTTCTAAGTACGGCATTGATTGCAGTGCAGGCGGCAGCAATTAGGCCTGTACGGAGCTTGGATCATGTTGGTGGGATGACGGAAGCTGTCTTTGCGATCGAATATTTTTAGCGGGAGGTGGTTGTGATCGGTTGTTTGCCAGAAGTAGTGAGGTTGAGGATAGAATATGCAGGAGGACTGAAGTAAACCCTGGTTACCATAACTTCGGTGATATGGCTAAGACCGTAGAGGTCGAAAACAATCAAACTGTACTACACTTGGTAAAGCTTTTGAAGGTGTTCTGGGTTATCACAATCCGTTCTAAATTTGCTGGCAGGGCCCAGATGGCGGTCCCCACTTCAGTTGAGGTTCTATGGAAACACCAATTGCTGCAACTTCTGGGGTAGATCGCTGACGAAGAACTGACGTACTCTGACTTTACGATGGCACTGAATGGATACGCTGCAGATCTGCGCCCTCCAAACACGAGAAAGCTCCTCGACACGAAGGTGTGCTCGTTCATGCAGAATCGACCGAAAGTGGAATAGGTTGTAAGCTTTTAGATGTTATTGATGCACATTGAATGATGCTGTTACCTTGAAACTGCGTGTATTTGAGCGGCTCTATGTGCAGGGTGCAGCAGTATGTGAATGATAACTCCAACGGTTACACATCATTTCGCACTTGATTTTCTCACACCTTCAGCATTTAATTCTGTATTTTTAGAGGTTTCGAGTGGCATTCAGATCCTCCAGAATTTATGTCATTCATGAACTTACTAAAGTTTTGAAACAGAGATTGGTTTTCAGAACTTATTTCAACCTTAGAGGGCACTTCCATTTGTGTCGTAAGTTCAAGATAAGTCTATTGTGTGAAAAAAATGCATGATGAGTGCAGCTGTAAAATAGACTTTTCTTTTTTTTTAAAAAAGTGTTGGAATATCTAATCCCATCATCATGCAATTAACTGCTTAGTTCCGTATGCATGGAGTGAATAGATATATTCATGACAAATACTCCGAATATGAATAGGTCCTGAGCATGACTTCAATTGTGTGTGCACGCTGGTGAGACGATGGATAATGTGGCAACTATCTTCTTGTTCGATTTCCAGCTTCTAAATAGAATGAGTGTGGTATATTTTCCCGGTTATCTCCCGTCACTTTGAATATTTCAGTTGCGTCTTCTCGTTTACTGATAATTGTTTTAAGGTATGTGTTTCCAATTTAACAGTGACTTTTTCCTCCGTGCATAGCCTTAACCATTTTTTAAAGCTGAAATATGAGTTTTTCATCAATATATATAATACAAACTCTTGCATTCTCAGTTGAAAGTGATTGTTGAAGCTCGTACCAAGCAGGGCTCTGGCTTGCAAGTATCCTTCAAGAGAAGTCTTGGTGCACAAGGTTTGTGGCACCCTACATCAGAATTTGTTGTGGTCATGTCTTAATTCATTGGAATAGTTCAAATGATTGATTGAGAGGGTTATCATCTTCTGGTGAGCTAGGACCCCCTTGGCAAAGGTTGAAAACAGTTCATTACCCATCTTCAAACCAGGATTGAAGGTGTGTCATGCACGGAAAGGAACAGTTTTCTAAGACTCCAGGCAGCTGTAAGATTTATTCTGTCACTTCTGAACTGAGTAGCAGCCTTTTGTGCAACAATCGCCTTGTACCTACTTAAGAAGAAAGTCATGAAAGCTTCAACTCTGTAAGGACTTGAAATGAGGATTTTATGTAATGGAACTCCTAGTAGCACAAGGATTTCTACAAACTCAATAACATTGCGTAAGAACAGTTATCCTTGTTTAAATGTTAATTTGCCTTGATAATTAGTTTTTGGATATTCTTTAATGGAGGAAGTTAATTAACATTCACCAATTTTGAAGAGTTATGTGGCAGATATTCTTAAAAACTAATTTTTTTTTCTTTTGTAATTTCTTGACCAAATTATTTGTGAAAGTCAATGAATGATTGGATGTGGTCAAAGGAAATGCAGTCAATCTAAAATTCATTTAAGGGTAATTTTTAGCAAGGTATTACACGATTCTGTCAAGAAGAATATTTTACATCATTTTCTATGTAATTTTTAATGTTGTTGATATGGAGGTTTGTGGTGTGACTGTGGACAAGCACATCAATGCACTAAGGAGAAAGTTTAGGTAATCCAATCATCTATCAATTACTTTGAGAGTATAAATAAGCAAGTAATTCTTACCAAAAGGATAGTTACAACCATCACAATAACAAAAGCTTTTCTCAGAAGAATCAATCCCTAGCAAACTTCACACCACAACAACAAATTTTAAACTAGTAGTAAAGAAGAGAAAGAGTTGACTTCTAGAGTTACCGGAAGGACTGTCTGAATGTTGAAAGTAGGCTTAAAGCCGGTTGATGTTATACCCTCATAATTTTGGGGGGTCCTTGCACATTGTGTTTTTGGCGAGGAAAAAAAAATTGAAGAAGGGTACTAGCAGCACATTGAATATGCTTTTTCCAAGTTGGACTGTGACTTTTAGCATAAAGAACTTTGGACTTGCCGCAAAGTCACCACCAATGAGTCTCCACCAATGAGAGAAGAGGATGTAACCCATGAAATGTTAAAAAGTCTCAAGAATTGGCATGCACTCTTGATGTAGTGTAAAGCAGCTTCTGAGACTGAGATGGGCTGGGCTGGGCTGGGCTGGGCAGGGAGGACAGGGAAGGGAAGGGAAGAGGCAGGGCAGGGCAGGGCAACGTGACGGTAGGGTCAAGGCACTGTCACCTCCAAAGGTCAGTGCTCATCACACACTGAATAAATGTACTACTATCACTTCAAGGGGGTACGCAGCCTATCATGCAATTGCTCAACTCCATGCCGTGCTGCTTTTCAGAAGGATAGACCACTTCCACACCTTTGATGCTACGCCACGACTATTCCCAGCTCGACATTGCAACCAATCACGGAAAGTGAAGTTACCCTTTGGAAGACCGTGAGACCGTTGAAATGTTCTGGGTTCTAGGTGTTTTCCTTTGCAAGGGAGAAGGTCAACCCTTAGATCTGAATTCTGGGTAAATTGTCGATAGAGGCTGAGCATCCGAAAGCGACCCGCCAAATAGCGTACCGACGCCGATCACGAAGTTTTGCAAAAGATAGGGCACGTTGGCAACGGATGAGACGACAAGATCCGGACTTAAATGTGCCCGAGAACGTAAAACTTGTAGTAAAATCACGTCCAATTGATCACCGACTGAGAATAGCCCAGCCAAGTTGCTTAAATGCTTCCGGGATGGTGCCAGGATTCAATGAATCGTCAGACACAACTATGGCTACTCCGCCGGCGTGATAATGGTGGCACGGTAATGCGTCGGTAGCTGCAGCAACGAATCATGCAACCAATGACAACCGAGTGGGAAATATACCCGATAGGTGCAGATCTCAGCACCACGCCAAGGAGGAGCCATTAATCAGCGCCGCGCCTGTGGCGTAAGTTTGAACCAGGTCTTATTTTCGAGAGTATACTATTCACCGAATCATTGGCCGAAAATATCGACCCTCTTTGGATAGCAGGTTCAGTTCACGCAGTCCTGTCAGTCTGCCGCCGGCTGAATCACCGAGCTGACAGTGTCGTCAACAACTCCAGGTACTCATCCACAGTTTCGGCTTCCATCCGTATCTACGACCAGGATTTACGATCGAAATATCTGCGGACCACCACCTCGCTCTGCTGAATTCGTATTTCTGTATCGCACACAATGGGGTCTATGCTAAATTGAGAATATTTAATTCGTTTATGCGAATAGATGCAACAGTGAGGTATGTTAGCAATGTATCCATTACATGATAAACGTGACTTGGACGTGGAACGCAGGATTCTAAAATGGACAAAAATGGCGTGTTCGAATAGGCAGGATTACAACGTGTCCACTAGGCTCTGGCAGGGGGCAGATTTCGAGAGGAGAGGCAAAATGGAGCGGCAGGTTCAGCGGTAGAAAGCAAATTGTATATTCGAAAGAATTACGGCGTCTAAAAGCTTTTTAAAAAGATTCAAAAGACCCAAAAGAACGATCGGGGCAAAGCTGTCTGTAAGATAGGAAAAACAGAGAGGGTGCTTGGAGGCAATGGCATCTACAATGAGGCTTCTTCCACAGGACTAGGGTGTTTGAAACCATCCCCGGGATGGCAATTGCAGTAAGATTGTTCTCCCACCTCGTTTTCGGGTGAGACAATGCGAGTTACATTCTCCGTGCTTGGTTGTGAAATTGCACTAAAACTGCAACACAACTATTACAAGCTAATGTCTGTTCAGTGCACATTAGAAACGCAGTGCACTGGAGGAAGACCGCACGTTGTAGGAAATTCCAGTGGCATGAAAGAGAATACTAAAAAAGTGGAATAATGACTTGATTTAAAGGTGCAGAGAAATAGAAATTGGAAAAAGGGAGGCATTCCTGAGCATAAAGAGAAATGAACCTCTTGTTAGATCAAAAGTAAGCTTCCTTGGGAGGAGCTCGACATATCCATGAGAGACCTTCATAAGAAGGAAGCAAGCGACCCATCCTACCACATCCAATAATATACAGATTCCTCGCTATAGGACTCAGCAGCATGTACATAGTAGTTCATCAACGACGTCCACAAACTGTCCGCTTCTTAAGCCGCTTGCTTTCTCTGCTAGCTCCACCATGACATTAGTGGCAGGGGACATGAGCAGGGTCCATGAATGAATTGTTCAAGTGGGCACTTAGCAACGTGTACCAGTTGAAGACAGGGATGGGGATGATGAAACCTTCACGCAATCGGCTGTCTTCTTCACTTGCACACGGCTATGGCTGCTATTCGAGCCATGGAACATTATTATTCAAGGCACTTCCAGCGTAACCACTCCATGCACAACCTCCAACCGTGTGGCTTCACCTCATGCTCTCATGGTGTTCAGTATAACCTTCAAGCCACTCATTAGAGCATGAAGATCACGGCTCACCTGGATGAACACTTCTCAGCCGACCAGCTTCCATTACGCTGGTTATTGCTCTAGCTTGAGGAGGGAACCCGCGCCCTCTTCGCAGCGGAGGTAGCCCTCTGTTTCACAAGGGCGGCAAAACTTTCCCATGGCAGCTCCGGTGGAATAGGGAGTTGCTGCAGCTTTTTGGGGGAGTCCTCAAAATTGTATGGAATCTTTTTTTTAGTGTAGAAGATTCCCACGTCGTACGCCCGGGCTGCCTCTTCGGGGGTTTCGTACGTTCCCAGCCATATTTTACGTTTCTGCGATGTAGGTCGAATTTCGGTTACCCACTTGTTTAACTCAGGTCGATGCCGAACACCCCTAAAATTGGTCGTATCACCGGTGCTGCTCACAGTGACTTCATCTGTATCCCAGGTCGATGGGGCCTTGTTCAAATCAATATTCCGAAATTTATAAGCATTCCGACCGCTGGTGTCTTTTGCTGCTAACCGCATTCCCTTGGGCTCTTCTTCCACACTCGAATCAGACTTGCTACCTTCAAGTTCTATCTTCACTCTTGAGGTTCCTATATTGCTTGACAGCTGCAATCCCTGCTCCCTGACCTTGCCACCGCCGCAGGGATCCCACCAATTTTTTGCTTTGGGTTTCCCCTGTTCTATAATGCTGGAGATTGTCAAATTCATGAACTATCCGCCGCAATCCTTCCCAGTAGGGATGGATGTCTCGTAGATTTTCTGAAGAACTGCAGGAGTAACACAGAAAGCGTTAGCACATCATACTCGTGCTCACAATATATCACAACATGACAAACATGTCGAGAGCACAAGATGCACAACCATGTCATCTAAATTTCACTCTAGAATTATGATGGAACGAAGATGAGGAGGAAGAACAAAAGCATACACAGCTCACCTAATGATACCGTAACTAGACCTCAGAAGCGTGGAAAACTAAAGTGATGTGAGTGAATGTTATAAACTATGTACTGAGCTCAACAGGATCTGGAAATTCACACATTCATAAGGAGATCTTGCACAAGCGTAGTTTTGCGCACAAGTAACGTGTGCAAAGAGAGAAACTTAATAGTGCACGCTCCCTGAGGACAAAAAAAAAACTCCAGACAGAAGAGCTACAACATGGACCGCGAGCTTCGAGAGAGATGGTATTTCCATGGCAGGATACAGAATCAACATCCTTACGAAGACCACGACATCAATGCAGCATCTCAAACCAACCGTGCAATTGCGATACACATATCATAGAAGAACCTACACCATTGTTGGGTCCATGTATGTATCTCGGTCTCTTCACTCTTCTTTCAGCGTCTCAAAAGTATTCGGCATCCTGAGCAGATCAAAGACGGTCGAGTACTCTATCCTTTACGTTAAGAAACGTGTCGTCAACGGCAAGTAACACATAAGCGAGTGGGGATGCGATTTGCGACCTCTGCCATAGTGGCCTCCGTGGGATGATCTACATAGCTCATCCACGTACAACCACGATGCGATGAACAACCCTGCTCGGGTGGAATCAAAATCCATTAGGCGAGAAAGTGTTTCAAAAGAAATGCTACAAAAATCCTACTGCTCGAGCGTGTGACCTACCCAGCCCCCGCGATGCACACGCCAGAGGGAAACAAAAACCAAAACCAAACCGGAAACTCCAATAGCTTGACACCGAAGAAACACCCACACAACGACAATCCACCACGACACCACCCAACTTGACAAAATGCAAACTCCACTGACAACAGACAGGCTCTCGCCTGTGCGCGCAAACATCCACTGCCGATGCACATAAACACCGTCAGAATAGTACAGCTCCGACTTCCAACAACCACTGATCAGCGCCACCAGCCCCGAACCCACAGGCCATGCACTGGTAGAGGGGATGCAAAAGTAGGCAGAGAAGCCTACCACGAGTGCAGTGCGCCGGCAGCAGAAGGACAAGACCAGGATGTGAGGAAGAAGCGTCGGCAGGAGGGGAGGACCGACGACGACGACGACGACGACGACGACGATGCTGGCAAGGTGACTTCCTCCCTGTTGCGTAGCGGCAGCAGACGACGGTGGGCGTTGCTTGGGCGTTGCGTTCTCAGCACCGATGCGTGCGATGCAGCCGCAGCAGGAGGCGTGAATGAGGTTGCGTTTGGGTTGGCAAGTGAGGGGAAACGCGGATGGGTGGTGGTAGAAGAAGGGGAGTTGGGTGGGACGAAGATGGCATCGAAGCATCTACGACAGTGCTGCGGAGTTGGACATAGCCCTGCCCCCTCCCCCCCCCCAACCCAACCCAACGCCAGCCCAGCTCCAGATCCACGCTGCCGTTGCAGCCATGCCCGCCCCCCTTCACCATCCCCGCCCCGCCCACCAGGACGGGTAACGCGACGCGGTAGGTTGGACCATTCAACCGCCCCGCCACCGCCAGCTCTGTACCTCCCCGTCTGGCATATTTTCCAGACTCGTCACGCCTCCCCCCTCCCTCACTCACCGCCTGCCTCCACCGCCATTGCCTTTCATCCCCTAGTGGATGAATGATCCGATAGATGAACGAATTACCGAACCCATCCGTTGTTGAGTCATCCTTTGTGCTTTTTGCCAGTTCCCTCATCCTCTCATCTCGTCACGTCTCCGTGTTCCTTCCTTACTTTTCACTTTCTTAGTGTTGTTTGCAGCGAGGTTTGTTGGCAGGGAATCCCCTGAGTTTCCATTTTCACATGTTCACATGGGGATTTGACATGGGTATTCAGCAATGAATGCACGACATGTGTCCCTCTATGAACTCCTGTCAATACTGTATGGGGAGCCATGTCATGTTGCTTGCAGGGAAACACTGCAAAGGATGTACCATTATGTGGGATTACCTGCCACCTCCATTTCCTGATTTCCTTTTCCCTTTCTCCTTTTTCTTTCCTTCTCGTTTCTTTGCCCCTTTGACCAAATCTGTATCAGCTTCCACACTCTTCGCTTTTCTATTGAATAAAAGTAAAGTCAAGCTTATGCTCTATTATACATGAAACACTTTACTTTTATAAAATCATTGTGAATTTTTAAAATTCACACAATATACTTTATCATACTAATTTATCTGTCAACCTTCCAAAATTAATATATATTTATATAGCGAGAGAGAGAGAGAGAAATATTTTACAATATATTATGCTGTTCCAATTTCTTGCTTCACTCATATTTGTTTTTGAAGTCTATTTTTCAATTCTTGGAATTAAAAGAATTTTATGTTGTGAAAAAATCATGAAATCATATTTGATCTTCACATTTGAATGATATTGACTTGCTCAATTTTACATTTCTAAAAGTAGTACAGTATAAAGTTAAAGTAATATTTAATAGAGATACATAATATGATTTATAGTTTATTCTTCCAACTTTTTATATTCATTTTTAACAGATTGAAATTATTTTGATTTAAGATTTTAAACAAATAACTATTTTTTGCATAGTTTAGTTCAATTTGTACTTTGAAACACCATTAATAAATTACTTCAAACATTTAAAACACACACATAATTTATTATAATTTTTTGTAATTTTTTTTTCAAAAGCATCTGAATAATCAAATATTGTATTAAATTTGTAGAATCTTTTTATAAGTAATTTCCGTAAAATAATTTTAAGTTTATCAAATTAAATATATTTTTATTTTATTTTTATGGTTTCTATAGAAACTAAATATTTTTTTCAAAATGAATTTTATTTTACATTCGAATTTCCTTTTGTTTAATGTTGGAGTTTAAGGACTATATATAAATATGCTTTAAGAACCACTTGAAAATTTGGAATTATAATCAGTTGATATCATCAAACAATTAGGATCTGATCCAAAGTTGTGATCTCAAGCATTCTACACTTCTAAAAGTGGCTATAGAATCACTTGTCATTCAAGATTCCTTTTTTCTTTTCTTTTTCTTTTCTTTTTCTTTTTAAATGCATTGATTTTTAAATTATAGATCACAAAATTTCTAAGTGGTTTATTCATTTAAAAAAAAAAAAAAAAAAAATCCACTAGTTGTTGACTTAGCATTATTACATGCTAAAATACTAAAGTATTAAATATGAAATAATAATTGAACAAGAATTCCAGGGTACTTGTAGTACTACAAAGATCACAGTTGGTGCAACCAAAATTGGGTCCATATGTCCAATTTTTTAGGTACCACAAGCTTTGCTATGTCTTTTAAAGATTTTCTGTAACCAATCTTTTACCCACCTTTTTTTTAAAAATAATACTTTCTATACATGATTGATTCAATGTTTCTTTTATGAAACTGTGACCAATTGTTTTTGAACAACCCCATGGAACAAGATCCATTGACGCTTGTTTGATTTGTTGAACCAAGTCCATATGGAAGTGAATTGCTACATGATCCACCTTGCAAGCAATTGTTTTTTTTTTTTACTGACCATTCACTTTTGTTCCTTTACAAGTTTTATTCTCAATCTTTTGATATCAAGACTCCAAGAAAATTACCTTATATATGATTGCAACAAAATTTGCAACCTTAACATACATCTCTCACAAATGAATTTTAATCATTGTATTTCATAATGAATCAATGATTAATAAACACATCATCTATTGAAAACGTTTTTCTTATAGATTCTACTTAAAATTTCATCATCCTTTATTACCCCATTATTTTTCCACAATCCTCCTTGTCTCTTTACAAAACCTCTTAGTAATCTAATATCATTCATGTTTTGTCTTATAAGACCCATTTGCATTTCATTTTATAAGTTGAATAAAAGCACATTCAAAAACACTCTTTTCTGATGTTTGCAAAAGTTCCCTCTCTTTAAGTGCACTCCCATTTTCCGACTTTGTTGGTGTGCAAATGCCAGACAGAAAGAAATTTTTTTAAAAATATGTCTTCTACACAATTGTGTTTCCTTTATTATTTTTTGTAGCTGTAATGAGATGCAATGATTTTCTTCTATCAAAATTTTCAATTTTCCATATTGAGATTAATAATTCATATAGTGATTTGTATTATGATATAAAAATATGTACCAAAAATTTCAGAATTGTCATTGTTTGTTGCCAGCAAATCCATCCATGAAAACACTTCCTTGGCTATTTATTATTTTCTCAAATAATTCTTGAAACCATAACCATTAGTTTCTTCTCATTTGCAGATTGGTGTCTTCCTTCCTTTCTTCTTTAGTTTTATTGAAGCATAATTTTTTCAACTTTACTTTCTCATACTTAATACATCAGTAACCAACACAATTATCATTACAATATTTGTGGTCAATTGTTACCTTTTTTTATTTTCATTGCATCCATGACCAGTATGTACAGTTCTTGTTCTCCAATTCCTTATATTTTATGAAATTCATATAAATTATTTTTAATCAAGTTTGTACTTGGTTCTATATCAACTTGCAATTTAGATCTAAAATATCTTCTTCAACTCTTTTTGCATTTATGCTTGCAACTTGTTAACACACCAATGTTTCTAGTGCCAAATATCCCTTAACAAATGTTAAATTTACATGATCACTACATAAGTTAATTTATGCTCCGCAAAAAATAGGTGGTTCTATCTTAATACCATAAGTCTTGTAGATTTTATGGTATGGATCTAAACTGTTGTGTGGATCTAATCTGTTGCATTGCCTACACATATTTCCAGATAGAAAGATGTGTACATGTGTGTGTATATACACATATATGCACACACACACACACAAATTCATTGTACAAATTTTATATTTCTAAATGAATTTGCAAAAAACACAATTTGATCCTTCCTTTGTGTTACAGTATAAATAATATCAGTGAATATATACAAGGAACCATAATAATAAAATATAACAAGACAACCAAATAATAATGTAAGAACAGAAGAATGCATACAAATAGCAAGATACATGAGTTTGATGATCTTACTCTTGCCTCTAATTATATCAATTGCAAGACTAAAAGTTTTTTGGACAAGCTTACTAGACAAGACCTTCTACACAATCTATTGAATAAAATATGCAATTCAAACTTTTCAAAGGCTCTTTATATAAATAAATAAATAAAACATATAAAGTTTAATAATAAACATATGCATTAATTTTGTATATTTTAGAAACCCACATTCCAATATTATTTGAATGTTGAATCGTTTTTAATAGAAAAATATGAAAAAGTGCAACTGATTTATTCATTTTCTTTTTTTAAAAAAATATACATAGCAATACAATAAATATAAAATTTATTTATTAATAAATAATAAATATAATGGAATTATATATGAATCACATATAAAGGAACTCAAGTACCTCTCAATTGCATCACATATTGTAGATGGTGCAAGTACCATCTCATTTATTTATTCATTTACATACAAACAAATAAATGAGTTATGATCAACTCAATGTAAATGGATTAAAGTAATCTATTCACATTGAAGACGAATGAGAAATTGTAAGTTTTCAATCTTATCCCTCTAAGCCACTTGTTCAGCATTATGTCCTTCGTGGATAAGCTGAATAGATTCTCATTTCAAGTACTTCTACAATATATTTACACAACTCTTGGTGCTTGAAACTATCCAATAACAATTTACTACGTTAGACTATACAAGGATGATACTGCGATTCATCTAGATTCGAAGAAGGTCGCTTCAGCAATGAAGTAAACCCAAAATAGAGAAAATGAATACACAAACAACCAACCCCAAATTCCACGATGAATTTCAAAGTGCGAAAAAGAAAAGAGCATATAATTTACAATGAAGTATTTGAATCCACGGATCTTAATAACGAAGCAGCTGAAAGCATTTTCTACAATACGATAAAACTCATGGTTTTGTTGTCATCCTTTCCTGTGGATCAAACGAACACTGCATACTGCGAAGGCGGAGCAAAAGAGGCGAGGAAAGGAGGATGAGCATGAAAGTAGCAGAAAAAGCAGATGGATGGCGACTGGCAGATTCGAAATATTCGGAGGATTCGGAGGCTTCGGAGACAACAGTTGTGCATGGGTAAAGCGATCAAAATGAGGCGAAAAAGAGGGAGGCTGCCTGCCATTACAACCAAAGGATGCATCAGCAACAGTTAACGATGGCCCATACTAGCACTCCACTACACTGCTGCAGTGGGTGGGTTCTCATTTTGCTGCCAGATTAGACTCCATGTATCCATTGAATGCTCCAGTGCCGAAACCCAGCAAGCTGAAGGTTACTTTTTTATTTTTGTGTTCTTTTATTACATATATATATATATATATATATATATGTGTGTGTTCCCCTGGTTAAGACGTGTGCTGAATCTACTAGTGGAGAGTTTTCTCCAACGGTGATAAAATGGATACCCACTATTCACCAATGCAACAGTGATACTAAAAGAAGAAAGTTGCTTATATCTACAAGATAAAAACAGAACCAGAGGATGAGCAATTTTGAAATAAAGCGCCACACGTCCTCCAAGGATAGTGTCGGTGATGAATGAAAGCGGGTTTTGTGCGCCGATCACCAAGCAAATACTGCCACAGTGTACTCGTGTTTTACCAGCTGAATTCAGGGACGATACTATTCCCAACTTGCCACAGCGATTTCCGAAGCGCCTCGTTGTCCTATCGATGCGTACCCAGGGGTTGGTAGGTGCACAAGTCCCCGAATTCAGGCTCTGATCAAGGCAACGGATATTTACCGATCCCACCCCACGGCCGTATTTTTGCAGGATTATCCATCCACCGGTTTCTGCCATGTGTATGTCTGTGTGACTCTCTCTCCAGGGTTAGTTCACGGTTTCCAGGTCATCTGCGATGTGAAGTGATGGATGTATAGCGATGTAGGCTGGGTCTTCGTCTCGGTCTCTGTGACCTGGAACCCAGTCCCAGAGGCGAAGATTCTGCACCGCCGTGGCAGTCGGCCGGGTCGAGGGAAGAAGGATGGCATCGGAAGGCATCGAGGTCGGCCACCGCTCTTCGTAGTGATTCCGCATCCATGACGCTTTATTGCGTCTTGAAAACGATAAACAATATTTACATATAAGAAAATAAAAGAACCGAAGGCATCCAGTTGCCGACTGCTAGAGGCCTAGTAATAGACTTGCCTCGCCCGTGATGTGCTCCTGCCTGCAGCTTAACTATTAAACTCTGACGCGCGGAATCTCATGGTGTCAGGGAGGACGTCAGGAAGAATGACGCTGCAGTGATGAACGCCAATTTCCCTTGCCGATGCTGGTCGTTGTGGGCCCCCCGTGTCGTCCACCGCCTCATCGTGGACCTCTCCTCCTCCTCCTCCTCCTTCCCACTCTCAGCTTCCACCCAGCCATTGCGTTAGATGTGAGCCACCTACATGGTGGTGGTCTCTCTTCTTCTTCTTCTTCTTCTTCTTCTCACTGACAGGCTCCTGGGTCTAGTTTGGACCCACCCAATGTCTGGGACATGCGCTCAAACCACAGTGGTGAGCACTGGAATCACAGCTTCAGCATTGTCTTCCACTTCCTCTGCCTAGTGTTCCACATGGTCTTCGGCTTCCTCTTTCCTCCTGCGGTTGGATCACACGTGTTTGGGGAGGGGAGAAGCATGATCAACCGCACTGCCACTGCCTGCATGTGGTACCCTTGCTGCCACAGCCATCCGAGATGATGCGGCACCGACAAACCAGGATTGGATCTCTATCTATAGCAGCCTTTGGCAATGCCATTTTTCTTGTGTGTGTGGTTTCTTTGAACATATCTATTGGAGTTGTAATGAATAGACATTTTTCTATTTCTATATGCTTGTGGTATAAACGATTGAAAGCTATGGATGAGATGTATATGGTAATGTTATATGTATAATATTTTTTAGTACTACATTTTGGGTAGATGAGTGGTACAGCAGACTAAGATGGTATGATATCAAGCTTAATGTTGCAGCAGAATCTACAATAATTACAATAAGAGTAGTAAATCTCAGAATGTGACAAAATGAATGAAAGAATTAACATGATCAACTAAGACCATGAAGTTATTGTAAGTTTATTTTTTTGTATTGTATATGTAATTATATTCTAATGTCAACAAGATAATGAATCCACAAGAATAGTGATGATGTGCATGGACTTCAAGTGTAAAAAGGGCTGCAAAGAAGTAGAAATGGACCTAAATGAGCAAGAAAGTGATGGGCATTCTCAGCCCATAACAAAGGGAGAGCGAATGTGCGACATGTGCCTCCTCCATGTCAAGCCAAGCGGCAATCCTCTGTCATGTTGTATACTATTATTATCATTAGTTGTTTATAATTATTGTTGCTGTTGTAGTTGTGAAGCAGCTTTGTGCAGAGAAGCAGGGGAGTGTAGATTAATGTGGTCCTCCCCCTCCCAAGTCCAAAGCATGCCGCCACTGCCAGGTGTCAGATGAACCTCCACCCAAAGTCTTCAGAATCCCCTCCCCTAAAAATAATAAATAAATAAAAATACCGACAGTGGTGCAGGCTCACCTCTTTTATAGCACAAACTAAACACATGGTTACAACCTATACATATTGAATTTCTTTTTGTTCAAGATTCTTATAAATCACATGGTTATGATTATTTCCACGTCTAAAACATTAGTAATATAGAAAAACTACACATTAACTATTGATGCCAAAACCTTAAAATTATTGCCTCTTATGTACTAAAATTGAGATGCCTATATTAATTTTTGATTTTAATTATTTTTTATTCAATTTATTTTATTTGTATGTGACACAAAAACAAGATATACCTGATGCATTGATAGAGTGAAGTATGATACATAAACAACATCTTATCTTCTAATATCTAAGAAGGCGGAGTAAGAGTCCTAAGTAGAATAAGTGCTATTACTAAGTAGATATTTATACTTTTGTGTATTATCAAGCTACATTGTGGTATTCTAAAATTCCATTTAATTACCTTATTCATTCTTGTACCAAGAACGTGTTTTGTCATCCATGATTCTTGAGAAGAGAGATTTGGTATTTGGGATGTTTTTCCAATTTTTTATGGATGGCTAACCAATTTATTATATTAGATTTCTTTTAACTTCCTTTATGTATAAATGATTAAAAATTTCATAGTTCTATTTATTCAAGCAATATATTGTTATAATTTAATGTAACTTTGGATCTTCCATCATATTATGAAAAGACTCTTACAAATAGAAAAAAAGATATATGAAAACATTTTCAAGACATATATTTACTTTAAAAGGAATTATTTGTAGAAATGACATAAGATAATTTTCTTGGATAAGTGTAAAATGTAATATAAATATTTTAGCTAGTCTTAAAGATAAAATGAATACATACAAAATGGAAGATGGTATCATAATAAAATAATAAAATAACAATTATATTCATTTATTTATAATCTCCTACCAAAAAGAAAAACAACTTTGCTACTAGGTAAATTTAGTTCTTTAAGGATTAAAGTTAGTAGTAATTTTTTATAAGAAAAAGAGCTCAACAAATGTTGAGTGGGAGATACAATTTTTTTAGCATATTTATGAAGGTATATCTAGTTTTCTAAAAAAAGAAAAAAGATTGTACAACACAAAAAGACTAAGGCCAAAAGCTAAAGAAAACTTACATATTTTTAAGAAAGGCTGTGGGGCAATCTAATGGCATACATTCACTAGATAGGAATAGCTGCTATCAAAGATTAATTTAAAAATATCAAAAATTGGTACCTAACAAACAAAAATTTTAAGCAAGAGTCCAATTGTACAAAATAAGAGGTGGTTATAGAAGTTTTATTTTATTTTTATTTTAAAAAAAAATGTGGTTAGAAATAAATGTTTAGTTTATAATCTTGCTTAAATATAATTAAAAGATAATTAAAGCTAGTCCTCCACAATCAATTGGACTATGAAAAGTCAAGTGCTATATTTATTTACATATTTGTACTTGCATATATGTCATGTTGATTTATCAAAGAATGTCTTTGTCTAGCCCTGCCACGTTGGAATATATTTACTACAAGGTGACTCAGAGATTCAATAAACTATTGACAAAGTTTAAATATTAATAATAATAAAAAAGGATGTAAAAAAAAGAAAAAGAAAAAGAAAATTGGCACAAGAAAACTTGAAAAATCACATTTTTGAATTTCTCTTATAAAGTTTTAACTAAAACACTTAAGTTTTATTTATAGTAAACCCTTATAGAAGAATTAGATAGGACCTAATGTGTGTGTGTGTTTTTTTTTTTTTTTTTTTTTTTTTTTTTCCCTTTAATTTTAAAATTTATCTTTAGTGATATCTTAATTGTAGAAGAATTTTTGTATCAGATCAAGATGTAGGAGCAATATATTTTTAATAAAATTAAATCTAGTCAAAGATTATAATAAAATATCATTAGAAATTTTATTTTCAATAATAAAATTTAAGATTTATCTCAATTGGTAAATATATTATTTGTTAGGACAAAGACCATAATAACAATTTGACATTTAGGTTCTATATCAAAAGATGAATAAGACAAGGATATCCTCTAGCCACATATCTCTGTAACTTAGAAGGGAGTTGTATATATAGTAATACAAAAAGTACTATAAGATGAAAGAGAAACGGACTTCATTATTCTTTCAAAGAAAAAATAATAAAATTCTAAATATATATACAAATAACTTTATACTAATTATTAGAAGAAATGAAAGCTGTTTCAATAATAAAATCATCATCTTACATCATTTCTTCATGTATTAAGATTAAAAAATCATTTAGAATTTTTTGAGTAGCCTATTAGTAATCATGAGAAACTTATTGAATATATAAAGTTGATTCTTTTAATTAGGCATGGGCAAAGAATTTTAAAATTAGCAATAAATATATATGTATATGTATATATATAAGATGTAGGTTACATTTTTATCAATAAAATAAGAAAAAAATTGACTTACAATATTTGATATGTGTAAATATTGCAAGTAGAACAACCATTGTCGATCATGATTTGTTTTCTCCCTTTACTATTTCATTGATACTTAATCAAGTTCCTTGAAGGTATTCAAAATAATAAATGAAACTATGGATAAAAAAACCCAATAGAAAAATAGCCAATGCATGGCCCAAACTAAAGTTATTAACTTATTAATTAATTTTATTATTTTGTGGATCTAAAATAAAAAGAGAATTTAGATTTATTCATTTAAAATGAACAATTGTAACACATTTAGCCAAATAAATAGTTGTGGCAGTACAATAAAAAAACTTATACGTACAAATATTTCTTAGATATGAATTAATGTTAACTGGAGCATTTAATAAAATAATATGGTAGGAAAATTGTATTTGAATGTTCTTTATATATATATATATATAAAAACCTATTTTAAGAACTGGTTAAAAAATTAAATATCTAACAAAAAAATGATGAGTTATATATATATATATATATATACATATATTCTAAAACATACATCTATGTAGTGGAGTACAGAATATTTCTTGATTAGTATACATATCTTGTTTGTTAAAAAAATTTAGATAAATATGTAAGATTTTTTGGTAGAAATTCCAATTGTTGTAAGTTAAAGACTATGTTTAATTTTTTTAACTATTATGTTTTTACAACTTAATTATTTTTGGTTTAACTGAAAGATTTATATTTGATATTATTAGAAATTTCTAAAGCCTAATTTATGCAACCAAAAAACATAAATCTATCTGGGGGCAATTGCCAATAATATTCCTTTTATTAGAATGAAGATATCTCAAAAAGATCAAAATTAAAAATTTTATATCTAAATTTTCCTTTCAAATTAATTATAAGAAGACATGAATATATAGTATGGTGCCACTTACCAAACAAAATGAAAGAAAGAGGTCAACACCTAAGTGTTACAATTATTTTACAATCTAGTAGAAGAATTTTTATTTGATTTGGTAGTGTAATGGTAGGAAAAAAGAAAAAAAGAACAAAAGAACAAAAAATGACTTATATCACAAAAAAGAAGAAGGAGAAAAGAATGAAGATTGATCCATTGTAGTTTAATTAATGGAGAGATGATTCACCAATCATTTGCAACATAAAAAGAAGTAGCTGGTAAGTTTTGTATAAGACGATGAATTGCTCCTAGTTTTCCTTAAGTGGGGGGCGTTAAGATTGTGGATGCTCTAGTAATCTATTCGATGCTTTTCCCTTGTTTGTGTCAAAAAAGAAAAAAGAAATGAAAAAGAAAAAGAAATAAAGAAAAGCAAACGTGAGCAATAGGGTTGGTTGGGAGCAACGAGATTTTTTAAAGAGAACCGACTGTACAAGGGGAGCAGAATCAGAGGAAGGAAGGAATAGCAACAACACACCCAATTTCGACACACTCGGCCAACTCGATCAGGGTTGGCGCATATCCACACCCCCATTCGCTATCCTCCACGTGTCAGACATGGAATGTCTACGTCGACAGGCCTTAGCTTGACAGGTCATGATAGGACGCCACCTTGCCGTGGAGAAAGAATGTCCGACCCTTCACAAGAATCCTAATTGGCGGTAGGCTCGGCCGAAGGGGGTCGGTCACGCTCGGTCTTGGGACCCGGAAAGCAGTTGCCTATTCCGCCACCCTAATCCCATTTATCGGCGCCGTGTCTCGCAGGCGCGCCTTCGTTTTTTTTTTTTTTTTTTTTAAACTTTTTAAACTTTTTAAAAACTTTTTTTTTTCTTTTCTTTTCTTTTCTTTGCTCTTTGTCGGGATTTGAGCTTAATGATGCGAGACTATGGATCGCGGTCGCATGATCAACTAGAGTCTGTAAGACGCAACTCGCTGCGTATCGTCAACGAGATTGCGGGAAGAGTGGGAATCGATCCGTTTCTTTTCTCCACTCTGCTTATTACAACTTCGTTTTCAAATTCCTTAGTTACGGAACTTTCTTAAGTGCGACTAGGCTGGCAATTTTCATACTTCCGGGTGCGGTGAACATGTGAGGAATTAGGATAACCATGCGTGACTTTGTATCGGTTCGATTGTGGTTTATTATGAATATATCAAGTTTGACGTAATTCTTAACGGGGGTTTATTTCCCTAATGGGTTCAGGATTATTCGAATGACATCGACATCTGATTTCCGGTACAATCCAATGATACAGTTTTGCTGTTGTTTATATATATATATATATATATATGTACATATTCTCAAATTATTTTTTCAGTATATATTTTTCCAATAATAGATCCAAGTCTTTACATATTTTCGGATTGGAAAAAAAAGAAAAAAAAAAAAAAAAAAGAAAAAAAAAACATTCCCGTGATTATTTTGGAGCTGGAGATGTGGAAATGATTTGAGTGAGGTGACGTGATCAATGCCACCAACTAGGTGTGACTTGTGTCACGGAGCTAACCGCCATCATGGGGTTGTAGAAAGAAGAGCATTCAACTTGTAACTACGAACACGTAGATTGTAACATTCAAATAATTTCTTGAGTTGGTGGGTTGCAGGATGCCGCGCACTCCTGGCCTAACTTCAACCAGGTTCATAATTCACGAAACTTTGTAGCTAGCGTTAACGTGCTTGAATAGCGGACCTAGGTTTTTTCAGCGTGAAACCACGTCGATTAGGTCAGAACTCGTGGACAGAAAATGAATTCAACCACGTCGCCAAAATGCAATGGTTGCAATTTGAGACCACCAGATCCCGTTTTCTGATTACATGTCGCAGTTTGCAATCCTCCGAAACACCGACCATCCAATAAAGACGGAACTAGGCATTTCAACTGCTCCTGCAGCCATGTGATGAGTGCATAGAAAGATCCCGCAAGTAGACGGAAGATCTCGACTGTGGTCCTGTGTTACGTTTGAAAAGTCGTGCATTTAACAGCAATATCAGGGCTCATCCTACCTCCCTCGTCATGCGAACCTAGACCACCATATTTGACTTGGTGTGTCCATTCGATCGTGGTCGCCGCTATACCACCGACAAGCCTATTTGCCTTGGCCAGCCTCGTAAGGCTCGTTAGGCGGTGTCCATTTTCCGATGACTCAGAAACGTATTTTGAAAGCACGTTGAAACCCACAGTGAAACGGGGTTTACTTATCAAGTATCTGTAAGAGGTGGTATTTGAAGAAGTTATTGAAAGAGATAAAAAAAATTTTAAAAAAGAAGGAAGACGAGGAAGAAGATGAAGAAGAAATCCGTATGGGGTCGTTCAAGATTCATCCAGTATCTCAATAAAGAAACCCACGAGTTGTCAAAAACACCCAGCCAACGACACATATTTTACGCAACATATTAGATGTTTGTCGTTGAACTTCATTCACTTGTTGACCTTGAAATAATTCAAATAGAATAATTCCCACTATATATTTCATTCGTAATCTGAAGATTCCAATCCCCAAATACAATTTCTCGGTTTTATTCGACTTGTTTGTTAATAGTTATCAAAGTCAAACCATGCTACAGACACGCACTATGTTAGGCAACCAAGAATAATGCGTGGGCCATGTCCTCTGGAAGAATCCTTACTCACTACTTGTAGAAATGGTTGGATCATTCTCGCTTCTTCTTCCTCCCTTGGCCTTGAAAATCCCAAACCAATTCAGTTTTTATGGAGATTGAAGGAGAGAAAAATACACTGCAATTTTGGGTCATTTATGACAGCCTCGAAGTTACGATGCAACCAACTCTTTCAAGCTCACAGCCTTAACTCACCTTGTACCCGGATCAGTTTGTGGATTTCTCTATTATGAGAAGAATTAATTGGTAAGACAAAAATGTTTCGGGGAAGTTTGTACTGAATTCGGGTCCAAATGACAACAGGCTCTCCAGGAATTCCAAACAGATGAAGCCGAACTCACCCACTTCACCTAGATATTCTGCTGGAAGCAGGAATCACATTCACTCGCTGCTTGCGAAGGAAGCTGACACCACGATTCGATCCAGCTGCAGTTGCACCCCATTTCGAATAATGGATACGGATACACCCACCTCGTCAGCATGAATATACCTTCTGCCCATGTTGCGACTGTGGCACGTTGCGCTCGCTGGAGCTTGCTGGTGAATCATCTTCACTTGCAGCCTGAATCGGCGCTTTCTACGGAAATGGTACCTCACAGAAGTGTGACTAGCATTTTGCTTGATCTCGATGGGGAATGAATCACAGTTATGTGTTGTGCACTCCCTGTTTTGGAGGAATGGGTAATTCTGGTGCAAGTTAGAATTACACTACTCTTCTTGTGGCTCTATAATCTAAAGAAAACTCGTCTATGGCTCGTGTGTGATGCCCTAATCCTCAATCCTCATGCGAACTGCACTGTCTGCCTGCCAATTCAGTTTTATTGATTCTGTACGTGGCGGTAAGCTCGATGTGGCAAAGACAGCAGATCTGATTATCTCAATGCACGTGGCCCTGCATGATTAGAAAGAAACGATTTTTTTTCAAATTTGTTTTTTTTATCAAGGCTGGAACGAATCTATACACACAGACTTCAGAGGCTGCTAAAGAACGTTTTGATTAAATATGCACAATACATATAATACAAGGCCAAACAGTTGAAGGAAATGGAACCCTTCATAATTTGCCCCATTTTTACAGAATACACTTGAGCTCAAGATGTCTCCCGACCTCCTCGGCCTAAAATTTCTGTATTCACGACTCTAAATTTCAAACCCAAAGCCACGTACAGAGTCTGACCTCAACTTCCAGGCTAAGTCTCGGTTATGGAATTTTGCATCGATGGCACCGAGCTCTGGTTATATTGAGGTTGTATAATTCCGTCTCTTCGAAAAGAATGTGATTCAAGTACCTGCACGATCATTAGGTTTACCCCTTAGTCTTTGATCTTTTGCATCGTTCAGTGTAAACATCACCTCGAACCAGCCATTGGCAAGAATACACAAGTTGTAGTTGGGGCTGGCTTCCGCGAGTGTGATGATCACCCACTCTTGTAGCACTCTGTATCGGGCAGCTTGGTCGTGATGTGGCTGATTATGGTTGTGCGCTTTGCGGCATCACCATTGCTTAGTAGCGTTCTTCTCAGAAGAACAGTGCTGCGTGTTGGGAGATGTTTGAACTGATGGAGGCGCCACAACTCTTGGAGTAGTGTCCGAATCCTCGAGCGACATCATTTCGGCTGTTCACAGTCCAAACCCCAAACTACGTAAAGAATGTTAACGAATGTCAAAGTTCGTGAGAGAGGCGGGATATTCGAAGAGATTCTACTGACACCCACTGCACATCTAGTTGAGCAGACTTATGTTCCTGCACATCGTAAACCCTAATCCCTGTCCGCTCGTCTTCAAACGATCCCTAATAACTTGTCCTCCATTGTTAAAAACTCGAATTTCTACTTGAAAGCTTCACATCAATCAGCTAGGACAGCAACGTGATCAGCTTATGCACACTCATTACAAGGTCCATCCTCTGAATAACAGCTTTTTTCCGGGGTGTCATTTCGAATTCACACCCTCTGTTGCCTGGTACTGATACTTTTAATGACAAAGTGACCGAGACAGTTTGATCCATAGAATAAATACGCTCGGCCGTGACTTCACATTTGAAGTTGGAGCCAATTTTTTGGGGGATATCTAATCCAATTGTGATGACGGCGGTGGTTCTGATGCATTGAATACGCTGCTGAATAAATTATCAACCAGCAATTAGAAATGCAGTGACAACTTCAACAGAATTTCAGGGGCTGGAAATTTACGAGTTCACATCATCTCTGTAAGGACCTCTTGATTGATTGTACTGCTCATCGAAGGCAGCGTAAGCGCAACTCTCTGTATTGAACTTCTATTGTATCCGAGTTGGCTCTCTGCAAAAAACACTGTCCGACACTGGAATATAAGGAGAGCCTCTGAGTCCACACATCTCAATTTCCCAGTTTTTAGGCTTCGTAGTACAGACCTGTCTATAAGCGCCTTAGAACGCTCGAGAGCATTGAAGGCACACTCTGCACAACGTCATGACTGAAGGTGTTTTCAGTGAACTCCAAGCTCAATATGGCTCAGAACACCTTGGAGGTCGTTCATAAAACCCAGGAAGGTGCCCATTTGCGACCGATGTGTGTGGAGAGTTCACATTGTCGCAACATTATCCATGAGGAAGAGAAGAAGGATGCTTACAGAAGGTGGCCACATTTCAGCAAGAAAGTAACGAAATATGCAGTGCATAATGCTCCTCAGGCAGCCATTGTAAGCAACTGCTCACCTCCAGCCTCACGTTTCTTAAACTCTTTCATTGCAACACGTCCTGTTGTTTCAATCTTTGCGGTTCTTCATGCATTACCGACATGGATTTAATGATATCATATCCGTGCTTTGCTATTTGTGGGGGCAGTGTGTCCCCGGAACATTCATGAAGGAGTGTCCTCACACATTCCAATCAGGCAATCCCATCACTTTGGTAGGGCCAACCGGAAACAAATGGGAAGTCAGAGCAGAAGAGAGATCTGTTCTGTTAGCGGGCTGGCGAGCGTTCGCTCATGACCATCGCCTTCGTGAAGGCGATCAGCTTCACTTCACCCTCAGTAAACCCTCGCACTTCGTTGTGGATATCATGGACAGCAATGGCGACGAGAAGAGAAGTGCTCGAAAGGCAACAGTCACAGGGAAGTATGCAGTTGCTACCGTCGGTTTCCCTTTCAGTGCACCCATGCATGAGCATACCAGAAAACGGAAGGAGAGGGAGACATCGTCCATGCCTCAGGACATAACAACCATTGCGGACCTATGTGAATTTAAGCGCACAGATGCGAGGAAAGGAAGCAATAACAACAACAACTACCCATCGGATGAGAAGCTGAGATTCTCGGACAGAACAAAGCAGTGGGTGTGCAATGAAGCAATGGATAGACGAGAGGTGATTACAATCCTTGACAGTGAAGACGAAGAGCTTGAAGAGCAAACTTATGGGTTGAGTAAGATTGAGAGTTTGATCGAGCACATAGAGGAGAGTAGTTGCGTGACTCGAAAGTGGATAGCTTCTCTGTCAGGTGAGGTTGTGAAGGGGGATGAAGTGAAAAGGGTCGCCACTGGAGAGCAACGGGAAAGGAAAATGCGAGAGTTTTCTGGTACTGTTCAAGAAAATTTTGCTAAGCAGTATGAGAGCGAGGACGACCATCTGGACGAGGATGACCCAGAGGAACAGGCATTAGGCGACCCTCTTCGGCGATTCACAAGAATTTTTGACACGAAGCCAAGGAGATCAAGAATGAACGTACAAGCCAGAGAATTACCTGGACCAACAACAAATCTTGGCGCTTCAAAGCAAGTAGCAAAGCCGGACACAGCTGATGAAACAGTGAGTGAAAATACATTGGGAAAATTGGACTCTTCAAGTGCTCCAGTTGTTGAAGGTGAAGAGATTCTGACAAGATGGGAGGAGGAAGAAGAAGAAGCACATCTTGCCGAGAGTATAAAATTGGCCGATGTGGTGCTTGTGAACACTAGGAAGAGTATCTCAGGCTCAGTTGCTGGATCCAGCTATTTGACAGAGTCATGTACAAATGTGCAAATGTTCCCACAGTCGCACCATATTCAAGACACAGCAATGGCAGATGAAGATCCTTCAGAAGAAGAGGGAGGAGGAGCAGTTCTTGTGCTACCATCACACAAAACACAACTGTTGGGTGTTAACAACAACACCGCGAGCGCCTCAGAGAGTTTTGAACGCTCATCCCTGGAGAAACCTCAAAAGATTAGCAGCTCAATTGATTCTATAATAGGAGGTGAGAGAGACAGCGTGCATCCACTGAAGCAGGGTTTGATAAGCCGTGAACGAGGGGGCGAACCTGACAATCCGAAAGTGGAGGATGAGCCACATCCCACGAAATCCGAAGCTCGGGGACATGAAGATCAATGCATTTTACAGTCGAAGTGCGCTCCTGACGCGTACGAAAATAGTGAAGTGCCTTTGAGTAATCTCGAGGCAAAGGAGATTCATCTTAAAAGGTCAGTTTCATGCAATCCCGAAAACACCGAACAGACAGAAACCGAACAACCGCCGAACACTTCACACTTCACAAATTGTACGACTTCTCTCGCTCTACACGAGGAAGTGTTAACAGAAATGAGCTCGAGCACCTTTACGCCAGACACAGAGAAGTTTCAGCTGCAACTTGAAAGTTTCCGCGACAAAATCGACGCCAAGAAGCTGGCGGCGTTAGAAGAAGCCATGTTCGGCCATTCCCAACGTAAGTTGCAGTTCAAGGAGCCTGCCAACATTTTGGATCCAAAAACCCCTGACGCTGATAATAATAACGTACTCCATGTCCAACCCAGCCCGAATTTCTCCTTGAAGGCTGCAACGAGCAAGGCTGTTACTGACACCTGTGTGTTGAGGTCGAGACGTGGCCCTGTGGCACAAGCTGACCGACAGAGAGCACTCGCATCAGCTCAAGAATGGGCGGAAACGGCTGTCAAACCGAATTCTATCGTTGTCATGAAGAGATCCGACGTTTACACCGATTTCAATTAGGTAAATCTTACTTTCCATTCCCCCTCACAAAATCTCAGATCAGGGGGCTTACTCTCGGTCGAGCCTTCGATTTCAGCAAAACATCGTCAATGCAGTAAGGGTTGTGACGTTGGGTGTATAACACTCTTTCTCGTCTTTCTGCATTTTTCAGTAGAAGTTTCATGCCTTCGATCTGCTATCATAGAAACTACCCAACGCGAGGAGTTTTGTGCTGACGTGTCTGCAGCACATACCTGCCCAGTTCCGGAGGGATGCGGATTTGCCACCAGCGGACATCAAGGTAACGTTACTATGCGAAGAGGTTCCAACAACTTGCAAGGCCATCTGGGAGGGCAACAAGTCGCAGAACCCGAGGCTCAACGCCGAGGGTTGGATGAATTTTTCCCACAACCATTTCCTGGAGGAAGGCGACATCTGCGTGTTCGAGCTCTTCAGTAAGTCCCCCTTTCGCATCAAGGTACGCATCTTCCGTGTGGTGGAGCTGAAGAGGCAAGTGGTGCTGGACTGGAGAGAGCATTACAAGGTTCTCGACGCCAATCCTGCAGATACCGCGAGACCCACCGCAACTCCGCCTCGAAAACCCAAACTTGCAGACACGCTCACGTAGAGCTGCACATCCATCTCTCTCTCTCTCTCTCTCTCTCTCTCTCTCACTCTGCAAAAACTGAACTTCCTGTGAGAAAAAACTTTCCATAAAACTTAAAAGAAGCATCATGTTCTCGAAGCAAGCAACTGTAACAGAGTCTTTATATACGCACATGAACATATGTAAATAAATAAATAATTAAATAAATAATTAAATATGTGTGTGTGTGCTCATACACACAAATATGCAGACATGAGTGTGTGTGGGTGTGAAGAAACGAGAGCTGCATGCATGCGTTGCTTGTTTCTAGACATTCAAAGATAAATGATAACATGATGTGGTCATTTATAGGATGGTGTCTTTTTGCAATATGGTATTGATTTGTGGGCAAATTTTTGAAGGAATCTTGATGCAATGCAATGACTAAGATTTTCTGCATCGCTTGAGGTTTTGTTGATTTCATGTTAAATTGGTTTTTATCTGTCATATCCTACATTTCATCATTGTGATTAAAATTTTGGTGTCAAAAGCTTTTTGTGGCTTGCATCTCTGAGGACTAGGTGTACATTTGTTATTATTTATTATGAAGCTTGGTTGCAAGTTTATTTAATTTCAATTTAGATTTTTTAACTAGATATGTTATTTTAATATTTTTTTATCTCTAGTTTTGCATCTCATGAATATTTTCATTTTAGATATAATTTCACAAAAAATATTATTTCAAATTAAATGATTATTAGTTTTTGATTGATGTAATTTATTTCATATATTTTTACATATTCAAATAGTCATGATTATTTTTTTAAAAATGATTAAAAATGTTATCAAATAAATCAAAATAAAAATTTGTTAATAGCAAAATCAAAATGTATGTATATATATATATATATATATAACACTTAACATAAAGATTTTCACAATTAAGAATATAATTCAATAGCTTTCATTATTTTTTAATGATTGAAATTTTTATTCCATTTTGTTAAAAAATTTTACAAGATAAATCAACTTAATTTTGCTAAAAAAATAATATATATATTTCCTTACAAAACACTCATGAAACCAAAAAGGCAGTAGGACTAAAGCACTGCACCATCTTTGCAAAAAAACTATGAGATATTATTTTTGTGTGTGAAATACCTTATTTAGAATTGTTAGCTAGATACTATAGATGGATTTTCAAAAGTAATGACAATAAAGTGATATAAAATAAATAAGTATGATCCTAATTTTTTAAAAAAAGATTATAGATTTATTAAAAAGATTTAATAAATGATTGTACAAGAAAAATATATCTTAAATTTAGTTTTAATCTTCTAAAAAGGAATAAAGATGATAATAAGGCATATAATAAAAGCTCTATAGGAAGATATCAATTATTTTATTTTATTTTATTTTTTTCTTTTCTTCTATTCCAATGAATCTTCTACAAGAAATATAAGGTAGTGTAGATAAACTTAGTCAGGTGATCATTACTTTGCCAAATGATAGTGCTATGAATTGAGGACATTAATAGTGAACTTAAAAGTCATTGACTCCATTTACTACTATCCTCCAAAATTGTCGTCTCCTAGTTATAATAAAAAAACAATTTACTTATAAACAAAGTAAAAACTGTTACTATTAAAAAGAATCAATTCTACATTAACAGAAGAATTAATGAAGGACATCAACAGCTCTTTGGTTCACAGTTAATGAAATTTTTCCAACACATTCTCTGTTCTTTCAACAACATTTACAATGCACACAAATGTGTTCAAGTCATATTGCAGTGTTTGCACCATACCGGAGTCTCTAATTCTCACTACAGTTGATCACGCTCAGCAGCGAAGGCGTGAGGCAAATCAGGAGCAGCAGGTTGCTTGCGTGCATGTCTGGCTGGCCCCGACGCAGATCGGCACAAATCTCAACTGCCGACAAAGGATCTGTCACTGGTCCCCGCAACCCCCCGAGTCACTCACTCACGCACTCACCCAATGCTGTCTTCTCTTCTCTTCTCCTCTCTGCATGCCATGGCCACTTCCGATCCCCACCCTGTTAGCCTCCACGGAAGCTCCTCCAGAGGCACAAAAGCTGTGCAAAGCACGCAGCTGGGTTGTGAGTGCGAATGCTACTATGTACTCATCTCCTCTTGACTCGCGCAGTGTCGCTGTCTGCCTGCGTGCGTGCTTGCATGGAGCCAGATCCTCCTCACCCACTTCGCTTGTAGTCCTAGCCCTATCTCCTTTTTCTCCTTCCATCGCCTCTGCTTTCTAGATGCTTCTGCCACTACCCTCACGCCACTCGCCCTGGTTCAGCGAAAACAGAGGAAGAGTTCGATGCATTAACAGTTTGTGGTTTCGACGTCTCCCCCACTTGCTCTTCAGACCTGCTTGCGACGACAGTGTGCTACAAACTAGTAAACCAACTTCACAGAGGAATACTACTCTTTGCTGCTGCTGTGCACGCCATTAGCTTCTCCCATGAAACCTGGCCCTGCAGATTTGTGCACTGAAAACGGCGAAGCAGCTGCAATGAACTCAACATGTCTCCCTACCTAATGACTTGAGTTGGGTCCTTCATTCCTCCCTGAAAATGTCCTGTAATCCATCCCATCCTTGATTGCTGTGATCATTGATTGACCTTTGATCGATTTCTACCAGGTTTTGCATCCAAGTTTTGGCTGGAAACCCCAATTTTCAACGGATGTGCTGTTTTGTTTCTATGATAACTTTGAAGTTGTATGAATGATGCGGCAACTAAAATTTATCTCTCTTTCTATATATTGTAGGATAAAATAATGTGACAATCAAATCACAGTATTCACAGTCTTATTTTATGCAAAATATTGAATTTGAGAATGTAAATATTCCATTCTTTGCATGAGTAAAGCAAAATATAAAGCTGCACATTAGCGTTTTTGGTGTAATTGTTTTTATATACATATGTGAGACTCAAATCAAAGATTGTAGCACTGCATTACGGATTCTTAATTGAATAATTTGATTCTTGACTGCTTAATTTATCAGTTTTTTAACAAATGAGCATAAAATACAACATTAAGAATTAAAAAATACCAATAAATCAGGTTTTTAGCTAGTTCTTGTACATGATATGTACTATGATGTTTTATGTATGTATGACTATAAGTATATATATATATATATATATATATATATATAAGATTTAATGTCAATTATATATTTGAATGTGATGCATCTACAATAAACCAAAAAATAAATATTTTATGCCTGATTACATTTGTATTTTTCTTATCATTAAGTTATACTTTTAATAATATATGCATGCAATACATGGTATTTTTTATGAAATAAATAAAATGTCTTGGAATAAAACTTCAGTTAGATAAATAACATTTTATTTATAGTCATTCATACATAAAACATTCAGTTAGATACATGTCAAAATTTATATGTCTATTATTCAAGTTGATTATTCAAGTGTATATTAGTAATAATAAATTTGTTATACATACATATATACATTAATGTATAAATCATTGATACTATACATAATAATTTTGATTTAATACATAATATAAAAATCTCATGATGATGATGATGATGATGATATATATATTTTTCACACAAGAATGACAACATATGCATACATGCGCCATACCTCGAATTCACAGTTTGGATTTCACCGAAGACATTTGCATTTGACAAGTGTATTTGTAAAGGCCAATCAATTTCACACAGTAGAGAGTAGCTCCCACCACCGCAGGCAACAAAGAGCGACACTCCCCAGAACCACTACAAAGCCAGAAGCAAAACCAACCCAAACGAAAGAGCAGCCATGAAAGCAGTAAATCCTGTAGATGTAGCAGCAGCAGTGGTAGTGGTAATGGAGGTGGAGGTGGAGGTGGTCGCAGTGGGAATGAGATATGGCGTGATGCTAGACGGAGCGAGGCATTGCAGCAGGGCCTGGAGAGAGAGCAATGGAAGAGTGAGAACCTCCACCTGCACCAGGAAGGTGGGCCAGGCCAGGCCATGCGGAGGAGAGGTTGACCCAGAATCCGAAAGCAAACTCTGTCAAACAAAGATATAACAGCCACCGGGGAGTCGTTATAGGGCCGGCCAATCCAGGTTTGCAGTTGTCGGATAAAACTCCGTGTGCCGGAGTGATGGCAGGAGGACGAGGAGGAGGAGGAGGACGCGGGGAGGGCCAGTGCATCCCACGGTGGAAGAATAGTGAGGAATAGTGTGTGGGGGGTGGCGATATCATCCGGGCCCCTCGTAGAGGAGAGCTGGGGAGGAAGAAGCGAAAATGGTGCGGAAAAAGCGCCACAAAATCCCAGGGATGATATTGCAGAGCCAGGGGGAAGGAAGGCTTGTGCTGGTCCCTTACCGGCAAGGTGGTCATGCACCCCGTGTGTGGTCCTGCGAAGTTACTGCTGTAGAGGCCAATCCACATCCCACAGCGATTGGTGAGCAACTCAACCAACCCAACATGAATTTCTCGGCGTCACTCGCTGCGCTCTCAAGTCTACTTGCGGAATCTTTTCCTGGCGATGACGGCGCCTGCCCAGGGGTGGGGTGGGGTGAGGTGGGGTGCAGACGAAGCGGGGGTATATGGTTCCATCGCATCCTCCGGAATGCGGAGCCTTCCTTTGCGCCCCACATGGCAGTTGCTCATCAGCTGAGGGTGACGTGATAAATCCCCCGTTATTCGATTATATCGTTCAGTGTATGGAAAAGTGAATGATTCGTGGGGTGGTGCATGTATGTGGCTCAGTCCCTCGCGCGCTCACCCTGATCTTTCCTGATCAGTTTACCGCCTCCCCTGGGTTCCCCTGCCTGCTGTGCCTGGACTACAGCGTAGCATGTTCCTGAATGCTAACGGCGTATCACTAGTTCATCGCCACGAGGTGGAACAAATGCCAATGACCTATGCATACCGACACGGGTTAATTGGGTCATCGGGATTGCGGTGGAGGCCGCTTGTGTTTATATTAACGGTTCGGCCGCTGGAAATTATGTCGTGTTGCTGTGGTGGGTGCAGCCTAAATGTTTGAGTCAAAGGATGGTGGACGTTTGCGGCGAAGTGTTTTTCTTTTCATTTATTTTTATCTGTATGAACGAGCTTGTTGTGGATTCTTCAAGGGCTTGAGGATCTCGAAATCCGACAAGAGCTGAAAAGGATCATCGCCAGCGAATGTGGTAACACTCTTAAATGATGTACGCACTCTAAGTCTCGTGATTGATTTTGCTTGTGGATGTAGCCTGTGAGAGCCATGTTCATGCATGTGACGATAGCGAGCAGCTACCCTCGTCCCTACGACGGGGGAGAGTGTCCAAATCGCGTTGCGAAGGTACAATTCGCGTTATGGAGCTCAGTCAACAGGTTTTCTATGTAAGCGTGTGACTTCTGAAACTGGCCGTTGCGGCCATCATGGTTACCGCGGCGAAATTGCCAAGTCTGAGCATTTGTCTGACGTTGCTGTATCAATCAAAGGTCCTGAAAAAGTGCTTCTTCGTGCTGATGAGAAATTAGGTCACGCCCCTTGTGAATTTTTCTGGTAAGGCAGAAACCATTCCGCAAGCTTTGAGCGCCGTTCGATTCTTTTGTCTTAAAAATGAAGGGGAATTGTCTGGCTTCTGTGTTTTGGTACAGCTGTTGTGCTTCACATTTTAGTGAGGTCCAATCCATGGTGCGTCAATAGCAGGAACGGGTAGCGTAGAGGCGCGTTGGGAGAGAAGATGGCGAGTGGCGAAAAGATGGATCAGGACGCCAAGCGGAGAGGGATTTTTACCTACGAGGCGCCATGGGCCGTCTACGGAATGAACTGGAGCGTGCGGAAGGACAGCAAATTTCGTCTTGCTGTAGGAAGCTTCATTGAGGACTACAGAAACAAGGTGGAGATTGTGCAATTGGACAATGATAGTGGGAATTTTTATGCCGATCCAAAGCTCTCCTTCGACCACCCATACCCGGCTACCAAAATCATGTTCATCCCCGACAAGGAGAGCGAGAAGCCCGACCTGATGGCGACCACGGGCGACAACCTCCGCATTTGGCGAATTGAAGAGGACAAAGTGGAGCTCAAGAGCTTGCTAAACAATCGACAGAACAGCGACTACTGCTCCCCGCTCACCTCGTTTGACTGGAACGAATCCGACCTCCGGAGGCTAGGGACAAGCAGCATCGACACAACGTGCACCATCTGGGACATCGAGACGGGCGTCGTGGACACGCAGCTTATTGCTCACGACAAGGAGGTCCACGACATCGCATGGGGCGGGATCGGTGTCTTTGCGTCGGTATCAGCGGACGGCTCCGTCCGCGTCTTCGATCTCCGGGACAAGCAGAACTCTACGATAATCTACGAAAGCCCGCAGCCAGATTCGGCACCTCTCCTCCGCTTGGGATGGAATAAACAAGACCCTCGCTTTATGGCAACAATCCTCATGGACTCGTCGAAGGTTGTGATACTGGACATCAGATACCCTACCGTCCCAGTCTCGGAGTTACAGCGGCACCTGGCTAGCGTGAACGCCATAGCCTGGGCTCCCCACAGCGCTTGCCACATTTGCTCGGCTGGTGACGATTCCCAGGTAACTCCCACTCTGACATAATTTTCAACCTAAATCCTCCAGAAAAAACCCCCCATTGAAATCATCTTTGAGAAGACAGAACTAGCGGAAAAAAGCTCATTCAAATTCGTGCTGATCTAATGGACATTCAGGCTCTGATTTGGGACATGTCAGCCAAGGCTGTGGATGGGGGATTGGATCCAATTCTAGCGTACACGGCAGGAGGCGAGGTTAATCAACTACAGTGGTCGGTGTCACATTCCGATTGGGTCGCCATCGCCTTCGGAAACAAGCTCCAAGTTCTCCGAGTGTAATCCTTATCTTTTTAGTCAAGTGCGACCAATACACCCATAAATCAATCAGGTAACCCTCCGCATTGCACCAATCAGGTAACCCTCCGCATTGCACTAAAGCTGGATTTGATTTAGTTCACAGAAAAATGACTCAAGAATTCTTCTGCAGGGCCTGCCATTACTTCAACCCTCAGTCGATGTCAACTTCATCTCCCTTGTCTTCCATGTCCATCACGTAGTCAGGGCTGAGCTTCTTGTTACCGATGCGCACATTCAGTCTTTCGGAGCTTCATGTCTTGTTACCACGGACCATGGATGCGTTGTTGATGTCGAAATAATTGTAAGAGGTTCCGAATTCTACCTCAGAATTCGGAAAGTCTTCCTGGCTTCCAGTTTCAGAGAATTCCTTGGATGTTCCTGGAAACTTATCCAGTCACGGTCAGTGCTTGGTTGCAATTTGTTTGTTGAGGATTAATTCCTCTGCATTCCCGTCTATCCTAATTGACTCCATGTGATACCATTAGAATCACCACATGGCTTTTAAAATAACGTTGGATTAATTGCACATGGTTTAGATGTACAATTTCATTGCCTGCATCCCGGTTTAAGAAGAGTGAAATGTAGAGAAATAAACTGTTGCTGAGTTTTAAGGGAGGAGATCATGTTAAAAATCTCGAAGGAAGATTTATTTGAACGTTTAGACAATTGTACGAGGCAAAGAGTTATCCGTAATCTTATCTGCTGTAGTATGTTAAAGTAATCAAAGTAGCATTCAGCGAGTCCTGAGCACACGTATCAACTAAATAAATTCAATGTGTCTATAATAGCTTCAGAAATCAGTGAAACGTCGGCGGTGGATAAAATCAATGCATTGTTATCGTGGTAACAAAAAACATCCCAAGTTTGGTAGAAAGCATTCCGAGTGGCTGATCGATGTCTGGTCAACTCCAAAAGCTACTCAATAGGGTCGAATCCTTTGAATACTTTCTTGTGTGTCTTCGTAGGCTTTGGCAGATGTGCGCCAATTAAAGAATATAAGATTGACTAGATGGACCCCGTACCCACAGGAAAAGTAGGAAAAAAGGTCTTCGAAGCAACAGGTGTGTGGGAGGGTCCGGTGTCGAGAAGCCACAGACTTTCAAAGATCCATCCAGAAGTCGCAACATCTTGCTACATGTGTCCAAACTGACACACTGCATAAAGTTATTCCAGACACGAAGTACGGCTTCATCGCCTGTGTTCTGCCGTGGGATATAAACCCTGATCCCTTCAAGTAATCTCAAGGTGGGTTTCTGTGGAGCTTTCCACAGCTTTCGACCACTGTAACAATGAAGTTCCTTCACCCTACAGCACTAGATTGAATCCATATGTAATGCAAAGTTTCAGGTAGATATCAGAATATCTGAGTGAAAACAACACATCCTTGTGATCCACGCACATCAAACACCTCGAAGAATCATGCTTTATTCTTCCAGGCTGAAGTTGAAGAATGAGAATGAAACTATGAATTCCTCCCCATTGACAAAGTGACGCTTTTGAACTACTGCACAAGGATCGGATCTGAAACAAGAGATCCATAAATCAGGAAAGAACCCCACAGCCCATCAAGCCCAATCATGGAAACTACAACTTTCTAAATCCTGGAGATTTTAAACCAGCGTGAATCTTTGTTAAAACTCTTATCAGCAACATTATTCCCATGTTACAATTAGGATGCAACTTCTGCAAAATTTTCAACCGTGCCATGCGATTTGCTTACTCATGTTAGCTATTCCAATGACCGCTAACAAAGCAGTTCTCCCAGCGTGCTAGGAGTTGTATGTTATCTGTCTCGTGTTTAGGTTTATATGTATATGTATATATATATATATATATATATATCTAAACCTGGTCTATAATTCTAAAGATATTTTAAAACTTTAACACTACTAGTTGGCTTATTTAAACCATAATTTGAAATCATACTTTCAAAATATTATAAATACAATTCTTTATTATATGACCTAATCACACTTAATAATATTTCTATATGATTATTTACTATCTATAATAATTATGTAATATTATTGAAGTGATTTTAAGATCATTAAGGATGTACTAATAACTAAAATAAATACATAAAATTAAAATTTAAAAATCAATAATTAAAAAAAAAATTATTAAAATTTAAGATAATTTATTATGTATAAAGCTATTTTATTGACTTATAAGTATACAACAATTATATATGGTGATATCCAAATATCAATAATACTACGTGATATCTATAGCTCTTTCAAAACCATAGTATATTTCAAAAGTAAAAAATATAAATTACTTTTGTACATGTGACTTACATATGCACCATCTAATCACTTTTTTAAAATCCACTATAAATATATATATATAACTATATACAATGGCTAAATTAAAAATTAGTAGAGATTTTATTTTAAAATCATAATTAATAGATTGGAAATAGTAAAAACTTTAATATTTTATGTTGCCTTTTTTTATAAAAAATGATTCTACTTACTTTGTAGGACTATAAACAAAGCAAGATATAGTAGAATAGATATAAAACTAATGTATTCTTCTTTAGATTAAATTTAGGAGTAGTTTTTGTAAAAATTATTATTAAGAAAAAAAAGATTGATATTTGGGGAGGTGTCAAGGACAAAAACTCGATGAAAGCAAATAAAAATATGAAACTTCTATTAAGAAGTATAACAAAATAGAAATAAGGAAGTACATATATTAAAAATATGAAACTTCTATTAAGAAGTATAACAAAATAGAAATAAGGAAGTACATATATTAAAATCAATAAAATAATATTTGAATCAACTTATTTTATGTACTTCTATTGGTCTATATTAATTAGATAATTATTGAAGTAAATCTTATGTCTGTGATATTATCCTCCCTTCTAAGGACGAGTTCCACAAAGAGCGGTGATTACATGTTGAAGAAGTCTAGAATACGTCAAATTGTGCTTATCACATATTTTGATCTTTATTCCCTTTGAAGGTAATTGACAGGGCCTTTCAGCCATTGATAATGTCCCATATCAAAGCAAGAGGACCACCCTCTTATTTGATCATTATTGAGGCCTTCATAACTGCCTTCAAAGAAAACATTAGGAACACCATCAGGAGTAGTTCCTACTTTTAAAAGTATCACCAAACATCGGGAGTCTCTTCTATGGTCGTGATACCAAATACGTTATATTTTGCCATCAATCAGAGGAAAGACATGTCATTCTTGAGGGTCTTCATCTCTATTCCATCGCATTGAAGGTTGTGATAGTCATAATGTCTCATCTAATAAATCAGCAAACGAAGGTTCTTGAGTTGAATCTATTGGTTGTTGGTTCTCTATCTCCTTAACGTCACAAATACAAAGAAGCTACAAAGAAGGATAGAAAGTAGAATGTTATCTTGCGTAGATCATGTTTTTTTTATAAAGAACGTCCTCATCTTGGTTTTGATGGATGTCGTTGATGAAAAGCCTCTACTTTCTTTGCTGCATTTGCAAGATTCTTTACTAGTTCCCATGTGCATTCACTAATGTTGTATTCGTGCCAATGAACAAGATATTCCAACCTATTTCAGCGCTGCCTTGAATCTAAGATTTTTTCCACTTCAAATTCTTCATTATTGTCCACATCTATAAGAGGAGGTAGCACTTGTCTTCTTCTTGGTATGTTCACTATCTTGTATGGTTCAAGAAGAGAGATGTGGAATATATAATGGATCTTCATGGACTCCGGTAGGTGTAATCGATATGCAACTGGATTAATTTGTTTAGAAATAGAAAAAGGTCCAAGCCTACAATAGTCCAATTTATCAAAAAGACGAGTATTCTTGATATTGTGATGAAGTAACTATATCTTGTCTCCCATGTTGAATTGTAGTTGTTCCTTATGATATGCATTTGCATTTATTTTTTTATCATTCTTGAGCTTCTTTTAATTGCACCTTCATTATTGCATATAGCTTTGACAAATGATTTGCCAAATCTTCTATTGCTAGATTATCAACTTTTAAAAAATCAAAAGTATCAAGTTGTGGATGGTTGTCACGGACATAAGATTTACTTTAGTAATTATCTAATTAATATAAATAAATAGAAGTAGATAAAATAAGTTGATTAGATAATATCTGATAGACAAGCTTCCTAGAAGCTTTATAGACGCGAAATCACCTTTATACATATCTATAGGTAATTGATAGGTTAGAAATTTGGTCAATAAGCTAGCCACATGGCGCACATGTTGGTAGCTTGTGGAATAAGTTAGCCATATGTCACACATGTTGGTAGCTTACGGAACAAGCCAAGTATATGGCGCACATGTGGAAAACTTATCATGCAAGTTTGACACATGTCTTGCAAATTAGACACGTGTAGGAGGTCCTATAGAATACTGCCATGTAGCTCTTAGTTAGATAGTATTTATAGAAGCAAAAGTAAAGCCTTCTTCACTCTTGTCAGCTCTTTTTTTACTTCTAGTCTAGTTTCAAGAGTCTATAGTTTTCTTGTCTTGTGGCAATAGCCATTCTAGTTTCTTTTAATATACATACTTCTTTATTTCTATTTTATTATTTTTCTTAATAAAAGTTTCATATATTTATTTGTTTCATCAAGTTCTTGTCTATGGCACATTGACAAGAATATACATATAGTATCATAACTTTATCTTTTCTTGATTAAGAATGGATTATCCCTTTCTCTTGATAAGACATAAGCATATTAGAAGTTGTGGAGTACCCACTTCTAAATTGATACTGTTTCTAGAATTTCTTCTTTTGAGTGTGTTATTTTGCATTTCTTGAAGTGAGAGTAAATACCTTCCTTCCTATTGTATTAATATGGCACAACTTACGAAAATGAAGAGTGCAATGGCACAAATGCAAGAACAAATGAGAGAGCTAATGCTTATAATGCATCAACTCAGTTTACCACCACAAAGATCAACAAGATTAGCAGGAAGTGAAGATATAGAGATGGTTGGAGCTGCGTTGATATCTACACCAAATCATACTATCTCATTTATGATGGAGCACCATTCAAATATTAGAGAACCAAAAATTAGTTTGCTTGAGAAGTTTGATGGCACGAGATTTAAATTTTGAAGATTTATCAATCAAGTACAATTGGTAACTGAACTTCAACCTTAAAGTT
>JAWRVF010000496.1:255000-257500 GCA_036785485.1 Physcomitrellopsis africana | reverse complement strand
TCGGCAAACACTTCTCCCCACACCACATTACAAAAATGTGAATGGCTTGACATTACCGAGGCCATCGCGCCCCGCCAAAAATGGTTACTAGCTCTTGGGACACGCTGCGACGTTACGCGTATCGGCACAAGACCAACCCTCCATTCCAGTCGCCCGCCACACACCACCAGGGGTGGCAGCGGGACTCACACTCCTTGACAGGCAGTTCACCATATAATCCTCGGCGACCCTCCGCGGGACTTCCTCAGAAGGTCGCGTCGCCGGGAAACCAACCCCCACTCCTCACTGATCCAAGGTAACCACGGTAACCCCCCCTGCGAACATCGGTACTGGGCTCAAAGAAGGCAGCGAGCAGTCGGCACCCGTAGGCACCGAGCAACCGTCACCCCCACACGACTTTTCCTGAGACGCTTCAGAGGAACCCTTCCCCCACATAGTACTCTCTGTGGGATTCGGCAGGCCCCCCCGTCCTACTGCACTAAGGGAGTCCCGAGACACACTTTTTTTTGTGGAAGACCACCCACCTTCCCTGTCCTGCCTGCTATCCCCGCCGCGAGTCCTAGTCCCGCCCCGAGTCCCCGACTTTCTCCCCTTTCTGAGTCCTGCTGCGAGTCCCAGTCCCGGAGTTAGTCCTGGACTTCCTCCCCCTCTCCAGTCCTGCTATGAGTCCCAGTCCCGAGCAGTCCTGACTCTCCTCTTTCCTGGGTCCTGCTGCGAGTCTCCAGTCCCGGCAAGGAGTCCCAGTCCCGGAGTTAGTCCCGGACCTCCTCCCCCTCTTCCTAGTCCCGCCGCGAGTCCCAGTCCCGGAGCGAGTCCCAGTCCCGGAGCGAGTCCCGGAGCGAGTCCCGGACTTCCTCTCCCTCTTCCTAGTCCCGGCGCGAGTCCCAGTCCCGGCGCGAGTCCCAGTCCCGGAGTTAGTCCCGGACTTCCTCCCCCTCTTCCTAGTCCCGCCGCGAGTCCCAGTCCCGGAGCGAGTCCCAGTCCCGGAGCGAGTCCCGGAGCGAGTCCCGGACTTCCTCTCCCTCTTCCTAGTCCCGCCGCGAGTCCCAGTCCCGACGCGAGTCCCGGACTTTCTCTCCCTCTTCCTAGTCCCGCCGCGAGTCCCAGTCCCGGAGCGAGTCCTGGACCTGCTCCCCCTCTTCCTGGTCCCGCCGCGACTCCCGACCTCCTGTCCCGCTCCCTCGCCAAAGTCCCGACTCCTCGCTGGCCGCCCAGTCTTGCGCGTAGGTGGAAACATAAAAATAAAAATTGATAAATTAATCTAATCTAATTAATTAATTCACTGAGTGAAAAAACAAAGTAGAATAAGGTGGAAAAAATAAATAAAAATAAATTAATTGAGTAAAAATTTACCACTATTAAAAAATGAGCAAAAATACTAAATTATTTTTCCAGGTGCCATGTGGCACCATTGAAGATGTATACATGTGGTGTTCATGTCATGTCAAAATCCACTACATCTTTTTGAGGTATTTTCATGTGTGTGTACAATCAATTGGTTGTACAAGTGTTAATCACTTGCTAACTAATGAGTTGTACAAGTATTAACTTCCCACTACCCACTTAATGCCTTCAATCCCTCATCCTCACACTTCACATTCAATTCATTGGTGTGAGTTCTTAAATCTACCCTCCCTTTAAATACTTCAATTCTGATTTTCAGGGCCCTATATGATGTAAGTGAACCCTAGAGTTCGGATTTAAACATTCTACACCCTATGCAAACCCTAAACCCTAACACACCAAACCCTAACACCCTAAATTTTACATATATATATATATTTGTGAATTCTTATCAATTTTTTTCAAATTTACTTGGAATAAAAAAAAACTCTTCCATTATAATCCTGCACAATGTACTACTGACTGTAAAAAAAAATAAAAATACGTATTTAACATTTAGATGATTATTTCTTTATACCGTAATTGTAAATTTAAAATTTGCACATGATTCTTTTTTTCGTTTTTTTTCTAAATGATGTTCATTTCAAGTACATGGGGCTGTTAATAATGTTGAGCAATAAACTGCTTCTTTATTATTTCATAGAGTTGTTCGTAACTGAACTATTTTAATTTTTTGTTATCATTATAAAAGATAAAATTTAACCAATTGAATCAAGTAATTAATGCCACGTCGGATGTCGGATGCCACCTTGGACGTCAGATTTTCATCCGGATGCCAAAATGGATGCAGCACCGGGACTTCCCGGGAGGTCACCCATCCCAGTACTATTCCGGCCCAAAGGCGCTTAACTTCAGAGTTCTGATGGGATCTGGTGTAGTAGCTTTGGTATGACCGCATCACATCAAAAGCTCCCAACCATTACCTTTTTATTCCGAACCCTCCTACTCGCATTGGCTTGCTTGATGAATGGTCCTTGCATTTTCAATGACAAATCTGAAACCCATTGTTCTTCGGGGATAGTTCTTGTTTCCATGTGCGGCCTGCCTTTGAACTTTTTGTTTATGAACATGCAAAAGAAAAAGAAAAGAAAAAAAA